>JAODAL010036408.1:0-41718 GCA_025379985.1 Phyllomedusa bahiana
AAAATTTTTGGTTTCTGTCATTGATCAGTCTGATGGTGCAGTAACATTGTATCTTGTATTTTCCATGAATCTGTCTGATGGTGCAGTAACATTGTATCTTGTATCTGTCATTGATCTGTCTGATGGCGCAGTAACATTGTATCTTGTATCTGTCATTGATCTGTCTGATGGCGCAGTAACATTGTATCTTGTATTTTCCATGAATCTGTCTGATGGTGCAGTAACATTGTATCTTGTATCTGTCATTGCTTTCTGAAGGAGCAGTAACATTGTATCTTGTATCTGTCATTGATCTGTCTGATGGCGCAGTAACATTGTATCTTGTATCTGTCATTGATCTGTCTGATGGCGCAGTAACATTGTATCTTGTATCTGTCATTGATCTGTCTGATGGTGCAGTAACATTGTATCTTGTATCTGTCATTGATCTGTCTGATGGCGCAGTAACATTTGTGAGAAGGCACGAGGTGCCGTTGTTGATGGTCGATACTTGTCACCGAGGGTTCTGATCTCGGTGAAGTAAAGCCTGTTAGCCGTACGTCGGTATCGATATGGTACTGGCATTTGTTTTGTTAGTATGACCAGGGCTGCCGTAAAGGCAGTACAGGGGGTACTGACGTACGGGGCCCAGCGAATGAAGGGGACCCGCTGCAAGCGCGGTTTATGGGGAAGGGGGGCCCAGACGCTTCAGCTGTATGGGGCCCTGAAATTTCTGATGGCAGCCCTGAGTATGACTGCTGGATAGCAGTCGATCTGGGTCAGGCTTTACTGGAGCAATTCAAAGAGCAGGGTGGGTGGATTGCTCCCAGGCATCCAGGCCTGGTTTTGAGGCCTACTTAAGGCAGGAAGTTTGGAGGATGGGTGTGGTGGTGGTTCTCAGTCAGAAGTTGCCTGACTGGGACAAGACGAGGAAGTTCGAGCTGCAGCCTTCCGTCCACTGGATACCACATACCCTGATCTAGGTGGGGGGAAAACACCTAAGAACTGCTGGCCTTACAGAGACTGTGAGTTATCTACACGTAGTGTGTATTTGTTTTTGTTTTTGGGCTGAAGTTAAGCCCGTATGCTTTTCTTTTCCTTGGCTGTATAATCGGTGGCTGAATAAAGGCCAAGAGACTTAAAAACGTAACATGTGAACAGTGTGTTTTTGCTACCGGTGAGCTACATCCCCACAAGTGGTTGGAGGACGCGGGCACAGATCCGCTGTGTATGTCCTGGGTCAAAGCAGCACAGAGCCAAGCTACAACTGCGAATATGGAGGAGCTGATTAAGCACCTGGTTCAAGCGAATCTGCAGCAGCAGCAAGCCACAGCGCAGCAGCAGAAAGCTCATGGGGAAGCCATGCAGGCGCAGAGAACGCCACGAACAGCAGCAGAGGGCTCAGACTGAAGCCCTGCAGGCGCAGCAAGCTACGAACCAGCTGCTGATGCAACAGATGGCCATGTTAGCGGATGCCATGCGGTCCCGGGAAAACTCCAGCCCCCGCCGTCACGTGATGAGGGACATCGGGCCAGGAGGACCGTCAGGGAAGCCCTCCAGAAGATGACTCCGAAGATGCATCGAGGCGTTCCTCACCGTTTTTCGAACGAGTCGCCGACGGGAGGCACTACCACCGGAGCAATGGGCTGAGGTGCTGGCCCTTATCTGACTGGGGAGCCCCAAAAGGCCTACTACGACCTCGCCTTACAGGACGCTAAGGAATAATCCAAATTAAAAGCCGAGATCCTGGCGCGTCTTGGGGTTACGTTAGCGGTCCGGGCTCAGAGGGTACACCAGTGGGCATACAGTAAGGCCAAACCTCCGAGGTCGCAGCTATTGACTTATTACATCTGGTCCAAAAATGGCTGCAGCCTGAGGTATGCTCCCCAGCGCAAATGGTGGAGCGGGTGGTTATGGACCGCTTTATGCACTCGCTGCCGCATTCTGTGCAGTGCTGGGTGGCGCAGGGTGATCCGCAGATGGCGGATGACCTAGTGGGACTGGTAGAGAGGTTCCACGCTATGGAGAGGTCGCTGGGGGGCCCAGGGAACCTGAAATCCACTTACTGGGAGGGCCAGAGAGACTGGGACGTACAGAAGCCAGGAGCCAAGACTTCCCGGGAGAGTCGCGCCAAGGCCAGGGGAGGCCCAGACCTGGTGCCAAAAGGAATGCCCAGAGATATTATGTGCTGGAGATGTCGGGGACCGGGACATATAGCGGCTCAGTGTCCCCTCACGACGGAGCCCATGGACTGCTCTGCAACCCGCCGCAGTTCCCTCTTTGCACATCCAGCGTGCAGCGCTGTGTCAACCAATGGGGAGGAACCCCAGATGTGTAAACTTACAGTGAATGGCACCATGGTCTCAGAACTACTGGACTCAGGGAGTTTAGTCACTCTCATATCGGCCTCGCTCCCATATGTGTTGGTCCCTGGAAAGACTTAGGGGTCACGTGTATCCACGGGACACAAAGGTTTACCCAGTGCCCAGTTAAACTTGAGAACAGGCTGGGGTACCCTGTCACACAATGTTGGAGTGTGCAGGGTCTATTGCACGATTGATTGTGGGCCCGTGACTGTCCTCTTGTTCTGGGACCTGTGGCGAAAACCGTCTCTGCCAAGTCCCACACGGTGCCTGGACCAGGCCGCTGGGGGGGAACATGAGACAATTCCAGAGTTCCCTTTTTCAGTCCTGGTGGGAGATAATGAGGAAGAGGTCTCATCGGACGAGCCTGTCCCCGAGTTGAAGGTATCTAGACAAAATTTTGGTACCGCCCAACTTCAGGACTTGACCCTAAAAGGGGCCCGGGAAAATGTGACGGTTCTCAACGGGATACCCCAGGTGTTGGGGGCCGAGAGTCGGTTTCCGCATTTTGCCCTGAATCAAGACCTGTTGTATCGAGTCACCAAAATCCGGGATGAGGTGGTAGAGCAGTTATTGGTTCCGGGTCCCTATAGGCGTATGGTCCTGGATATGGCCCACACCCATGTGTTAGGGGGGCATTTGGGTGCAGACAAAACGCTCGAGAGGATACTACAGCGTTTCTATTGGCCAGGGTGTTACCGGGAGATTAGGGATTTCTGCCAATCGTGTCCCACCTGCCAGGTCACATCCCCGTTAGCACATTTCCGTAGCCCTCTGGTTCCGCTACCAATCATTGAGGTCCCTTTTGATAGGATAGCGATGGATCTGGTAGGGCCATTGGTAAAGTCAGCGAGAGGTCACCAGTACATCCTGGTCATTGTTGATTACGCCACCCGTTACCCAGAGGCCATCCCTCTCAGGAACCCCTCATCCCGTAATATTGCACGTGAGCTGTTCTATGTCTTCTCCCGCACAGGAATTCCCAAGGAGATCTTAACGGATCAGGGAACACCATTCATGTCGAAGGTAATGAGGGAGCTGTGTAAGGTGTTGAAAGTTACGCAGCTGCGCACTTCGGTCTACCATCCTCAGACGGACGGTCTCGTTGAGCGGTTTAACAAGACCCTGAAGGCCATGCTGAGGAAAGTGGTAGAGAAGGATGGGCGGGATTGGGACTGCCTCTTACCATACCTGCTGTTCTCAATTAGAGAGGTACCCCAGTCCTCCACAGGGTTCTCACCCTTTGAGCTTTTGTATGGGAGACATCCTAGAGGACTCTTAGATGTGGCCAAGGAAACTTGGGAGAGTGAGGTCACCCCTCATAGGAGCGTAGTGGAGCATGTGGCCCAACTGCAGGAGAGGATGTCCAGGGTGATGCCGATTGTCAAGGAGCATCTTCTTCAAGCACAAGAAGCGCAGGCCCAGTGTATAATAGGTCCGCCAGGATAAGGCACTTTAACCCGGGGGACAGGGTACTAGTATTAGTACCCACCATTGAAAGCAAATTTCTCGCTAAGTGGCAGGGCCCCTACGAGATAGTTGAAAAGGTGGGGGAGGTGAATTATAAGGTCCACCAGCCAGGAAAGAGGAAACCCTTTCAGATTTACCACGTAAATTTGATAAAACCCTGGAAGGAGAGAGAGCCTCCTGAGGGTTCTTGCTTGGTGACCAAAACAGAGGCCGACATAGAAGCCGTAAAAATCTCAGAGACCCTATCCCCCTCCCAAAAGCAACAATGTAGGGAACTGCTGCAGAAGAATCGAGACCTGTTCACCGATACCCCTGGCCGTACCCATGTGATAGAGCATGAGATCCTCACAGACCCAATGTGAGAGTAAACCTGAAGCCCTATAGAGTCCCCGAGGCCCGCCGGGAGGTCATTTCCAAAGAGGTGCAGAAAATGCTAGAACTAGGGGTGATCGAGAGGTCCAAGAGTGGATGGTCCAGCCCCATAGTGCTAGTGCCAAAGCCAAACGGAGAATGGAGATTCTGCAACGATTATCGCAGACTCAATGAAGTATCCACAGTGGATGCCTACCCTATGCCCCGGGTAGATGAATTAATCGAGCAGTTAGGTCCGGCGAGGTATATTAGCACACTTGACCTCACCAAGGGGTATTGGCAGATCCCCCTCTCAAAGGAAGCTAAAGAGAAGACTGCTTTCTCTACTCCTGATGGGTTATTTCACTATGTCAGATTGCCTTTTGGGTTGCAGGGGGCCCCCCGCCACCTTTCAGAGGGCCATGAATCACGTTCTACGCCCACATAGGAGATACACGGCCGCCTACCTAGATGACATTGTGATCTTTAGTCATGACTGGGAGAGCCATCTTGGGAGAGTCCAGGCCATGCTAGATGCCTTAAGGAAGGCGGGGTTTACGATAAACCCAACTAAGTGTGCCCTAGGGATGGAGGAAATCAGATACCTTGGGTACATAGTGGGGAGAGGGGAAATCAAGCCCCAAGTGAATAAAGTAGAGGCGATCCAGAAGTGGCCCCGCCCCCTCACCAAGAAGCAGGTCAGGGCGTTTCTTGGTATTGTGGGCTACTATAGACGGTTTGTCCCGAAGTTTGCAGAAATAGCCGTTCCCTTGACTGACTTAACCAAGGGCACGAAGTCAACAATGATAAAAAAGGTCCCTGAGGCAGAGAGGGCTTTCCAGGATGCTCAAACAGGCCCTATGTAGGCAACCATGTGTTAGTAGCCCAGACTTCTCCCATGAATTTGTGGTCCAAACAGATGCCTCTGAGGTGGGATTGGGAGCCGTTATGTCTCAGATAGTAAATGGGAAGAGCACCCCGTGATCTACCTAAGTAGGAAATTGTCCCTGGCAGAACGGAATTATGCATCTTTGAGAAAGAATGCCTGGCCATAAAGTGGGCATTGGATTCCCTCAGGTACTACCTGTTAGGAAGGAAATTCAGGCTAGTGTCCGAACATGCCCCACTCATGTGGATGCGGGAGAAGAAGGGGAATAATGCCCGGGTTACCCGCTGGTTTCTTGCCTGCAGGATTTTGCGTTCCCAGTAGAACATAGGTCGGGCAAGCAGCAGGGAAACGCAGATGCCCTCTCAAGAGTGCACAGTCTGGTGGCAGACGGTGCCCAAACCCCGGCTTTGGGCAGAGGGGGGGGGGGGTATGTGAGAAGGCACGAGGGGCCATTGTTGATGGTCGATACTTGTCACCGAGGTTTCTGATCTCGGTGAAGTAAAGCCTGTTAGCCATACGTCAGTATCGATATGGTACTGACATTTGTTTTGTTAGTAGGACTGCTGGATAGCAGTCGATCTGGGTCAGGCTTTACTGGAGCAATTCAAAGAGCAGGGTGGGTGGATTGCTCCCAGGTATCCAGGCCTGGTTTTGAGGCCTACTTAAGGCAGGAAGTTTGGAGGATGGGTGTGGTGGTGGTTCTCAGTCAGAAGTTGCCTGACTGGGACAAGACGAGGAAGTTCGAGCTGCAGCCTTCCGTCCACTGGATACCACATACCCTGATCTAGGTGGGGGAAAACACCTAAGAACTGCTGGACTTACAGAGACTGTGAGTTATCTACACGGACTGTGTATTTCTTTTTGTGTTGGGCTGAGTTAAGCCCGTATGCTTTTCTTTTCCTTGGCTGTATAATCGGTGGCTGAATAAAGGCCAAGGGACTTAAAAACGTACACTGTGAACAGTGTGTTTTTGCTACCGGTAAGCTACATCCCCACACATTGTATCTTGTATCTGTCATTGATCTGTCTGATGGCGCAGTAACATTGTATCTTGTATCTGTCATTGATCTCTCTGATGGCGCAGTAACATTGTATCTTGTATCTGTCATTGATCTGTCTGATGGCGCAGTAACATTGTATCTTGTATCTGTCATTGATCTGTCTGATGGAGCAGTAACATTGTATCTTGTATCTGTCATTGATCTGTCTGATGGAGCAGTAACATTGTATCTTGTATCTGTCATTGATCTGTCTGATGGCGCAGTAACATTGTATCTTGTATCTGTCATTGATCTGTCTGATGGTGCAGTAACATTGTATCTTGTATCTGTCATTGATCTGTCTGATGGCGCAGTAACCTAGTATCTTGTATCTGTCATTGATCTGTCTGATGGCGCAGTAACATTGTATCTTGTATCTGTCATTGATCTGTCTGATGGCGCAGTAACCTAGTATCTTGTATCTGTCATTGATCAGTCTGATGGAGCAGTAACCTAGTATCTTGTATCTGTCATTGATCAGTCTGATGGCGCAGTAACCTAGTATCTTGTATCTGTCATTGATCTGTCTGATGGAGCAGAAACATTGTATCTTGTATCTGTCATTGATCAGTCTGATGGAGCAGTAACATTGTATCTTGTATCTGTCATTGATCTGTCTGATGGAGCAGTAACATTGTATCTTGTATCTGTCATTGATCTGTCTGATGGCGCAGTAACATTGTATCTTGTATCTGTCATTGATCTGTCTGATGGCGCAGTAACATTGTATCTTGTATCTGTCATTGATCTGTCTGATGGAGCAGTAACATTGTATCTTGTATCTGTCATTGATATGTCTGATGGCGCAGTAACATTGTATCTTGTATCTGTCATTGATCTGTCTGATGGCGCAGTAACATTGTATCTTGTATCTGTCATTGATCTGTCTGATGGCGCAGTAACATTGTATCTTTTATCTGTCATTGATCTGTCTGATGGAGCAGTAACATTGTATCTTGTATCTGTCATTGATCTGTCTGATGGAGCAGTAACATTGTATCTTATATCTGTCATTGATCTGTCTGATGGCGCAGTAACATTGTATCTTGTATCTGTCATTGATCTGTCTGATGGCGCAGTAACATTGTATCTTGTATCTGTCATTGATCTGTCTGATGGCGCAGTAACATTGTATCTTGTATCTGTCATTGATCTGTCTGATGGCGCAGTAACATTGTATCTTGTATCTGTCATTGATCTGTCTGATGGCGCAGTAACATTGTATCTTGTATCTGTCATGGATCTGTCTGATGGCGCAGTAACATTGTATCTTGTATCTGTCATTGATCAGTCTGATGGCGCAGTAACATTGTATCTTGTATCTGTCATTGATCAGTCTGATGGCGCAGTAACATTGTATCTTGTATCTGTCATTGATCTGTCTGATGGCGCAGTAACATTGTATCTTATATCTGTCATTGATCTGTCTGATGGTGCAGTAACATTGTATCTTGTATCTGTCATTGATCTGTCTGATGGCGCAGTAACATTGTATCTTGTATCTGTCATTGATCTGTCTGATGGCGCAGTAACATTGTATCTTTTAGTTGTCATTGATCTGTCTGATGGCGCAGTAACATTGTATCTTTTATCGGTCATGATAAGTCTGAGGGGCGCAGTAACATTGTATCTTGTATCTGTCATTGATCGTCTGATGGCGCAGTAACATTGTATCTTGTATCTGTCATTGATCTGTCTGATGGCGCAGTAACATTGTATCTTGTATCTGTCATGGATCTGTCTGATGGCGCAGTAACATTGTATCTTGTATCTGTCATTGATCAGTCTGATGGCGCAGTAACATTGTATCTTGTATCTGTCATTGATCTGTCTGATGGCGCAGTAACATTGTATCTTGTATCTGTCATTGATCTGTCTGATGGTGCAGTAACATTGTATCTTGTATCTGTCATTGATCTGTCTGATGGTGCAGTAACATTGTATCTTGTATCTGTCATTGATCTGTCTGATGGAGCAGTAACATTGTATCTTTTATCTGTCATTGATCTGTCTGATTGTGCAGTAACATTGTATTCTCTATTTGTCATTGATCTGTCTGATGGCGCAGTAACATTGTATCTTGTATCTGTCATTGATCTGTCTGATGGCGCAGTAACATTGTATCTTGTATCTGTCATTGATCTGTCTGATGGCGCAGTAACATTGTATCTTGTATCTGTCATTGATCTGTCTGATGGCGCAGTAACATTGTATCTTGTATCTGTCATTGATCAGTCTGATGGCGCAGTAACATTGTATCTTGTATCTGTCATTGATCTGTCTGATGGCGCAGTAACATTGTATCTTGTATCTGTCATTGATCTGTCTGATGGCGCAGTAACATTGTATCTTGTATCTGTCATTGATATGTCTGATGGCGCAGTAACATTGTATCTTGTATGTGTCATTGATCTGTCTGATGGTGCAGTAACATTGTATCTTGTATGTGTCATTGATCTGTCTGATGGCGCAGTAACATTGTATCTTGTATCTGTCATTGATCTGTCTGATGGCGCAGTAACATTGTATCTTGTATCTGTCATTGATCTGTCTGATGGCGCAGTAACATTGTATCTTGTATCTGTCATTGATCTGTCTGATGGCGCAGTAACATTGTATCTTGTATCTGTCATTGATCAGTCTGATGGCGCAGTAACATTGTATCTTGTATCTGTCATTGATCTGTCTGATGGCGCAGTAACATTGTATCTTGTATCTGTCATTGATCTGTCTGATGGCGCAGTAACATTGTATCATGTATCTGTCATTGATCTGTCTGATGGCGCAGTAACATTGTTTATTGTATCTGTCATGGATCAGTCTGATGGTGCAGTAACATTGTATCTTGTATCTGTCATTGATCAGTCTAATAGCGCAGTAACTCTGTATCTTGTATCTGTCATTGTTCTGTCTGATGGCGCAGTAACATTGTATCTTGTATCTGTCATTGATCTGTCTGAGGGCGCAGTAACATTGTATCTTGTATCCGTCATTGATCTGTCTGATGGCGCAGTAACATTATATTACTGTACTCGTTTGACTTATGTTATGTATGTAACCCCCCTTGAATGTACAGCGCCCTGGAATCAATGGCGCCTTAAAATAAATAATAATAATAATAATAATAATTATTATTATTATTATTTGTAGCATTTTTAGGGACTGATCATTGTGGTTTGTCTTGTGTGTATCATCAGGGACAAGTTTTCTTGTATGGCAATTTTCACCTATATTGGCTCTGTGTCACAAATAAAGATCATGCACTCCTATAAGTCCATAAAATGAAAAACAAAAATCTTGTGGGGTGAACAGGAATAAATGCAATTGCACCTTTTGTTTTATGGATTTACAGTTTGAATCAGGGGTGTTGCTAGGGTCCTAAAACATCCGGGGCTCGGGCCCTTTGTGTTTTTCTGGGTAGGGCTGGGTTCACATGACATTTTTCATGCCTCATTGTGAACTGTGGATGTTTTTTTACAGGAAAAACCTTGTGCTCCTGTAACTAATTTTCTGCACATCCCACACAGATCCCGTCCATCTCCTCAGCAGTCACTGTACAGTAAAAAATCACCAATGACAAATTTACTTTTTCAGAACTTCTCACCTTCATATTATAATACCCCTAAACAGTCACCAAAACATACACCGATACATGGAGCAAATATACCAGACAAGTGATTGTTACTAAAACCCTCCTACAAAACCAAGACCCCAAACTATTACTACATAAGGATCAAATAATCCTGCCAGCCCCACATGTGACTATCAGCTGTACACAGGCTCTGATTACATATACTACCGCCATACAGGGGCCATATAGTGGTAGATACTAGTTGTATGTAGACGCTCTGCAGACATATAAGTGATTGCCCTGCTGTTACTTTTTAGTAATCACCGGAGACGTCTTTTCTGATCAGCGTCGTTCACTTTCCCTTCTCTTCTCCATCCGGTTCACACCTTCATGCTGATTGCTCCCGGCCAATACTCGTCCCTGCAGATTTGGACACAAATATCTTAAAATCCTCACATTTCCAGCAACTCCTTAATTTTAGGTATAGCAGTCCCCTCAGTTAGGTATATAGGGGCACTGAAGCAGTATATGGGGGGCTACAGGCAGTATATAGGGGGCACAGGCAGTATATGGGGCCACAGGCAGTATATGGGGGCACTGAGGCAGTATATAGGGGCACTGAGGCAGAATATAGGGGCACTGAGGCAGCATATGGGGGCCACAGGCAGGGATATGGGGGCCACAGGCAGGGATATGGGGGCCACAGACAGGGATATGGGGGCCACAGGCAGGCATTATAGGGGCACAGGCAGGGATATGGGGGCCACAGGCAGGGATATGGGGGCCACAGGCAGGGATATGGGGGCCACAGGCAGGGATATGGGGGCCACAGGCAGGCATTATAGGGGCACAGGCAGTATATGGGGGCCACAGGCAGGGATATGGGGGCCACAGGCAGGCATTATAGGGGCACAGGCAGTATATGGGGGGCCACAGGCAGGCATTATAGGGGCACAGGCAGTATATGGGGGCCACAGGCAGGCATTATAGGGGCACAGGCAGTATATGGGGGCCACAGGCAGGCATTATAGGGGCACAGGCAGTATATGGGGGCCACAGGCAGGCATTATAGGGGCACAGGCAGTATATGGGGGCACAGGCAGGTAAACGCTTTAAAAATAACAACATTCATACTCACCTTAACTCCCCCGGCGAGCGCGCTCTGTCCTCTTCAGCCCGCGCTCCTCCGGCAGCTCCTCGGGCGCACGGCCTATGACGCGCTGTGCGCCCGAGGAGAGGCAGCGTCGCGATGACATCACATCATCGCGACGCTGCCGGCTGAGGCGCACGGGGCCGCGGCGGGTCCTCAGCGCTGTGAGGACCCGGCGGCCCCGCAGTGTCAGACCCAGAGCCGGTCCGACACTGTCTGCGGAGCAGGGAGCGCTCGCTCTCTGCTCCGCAGAAGCCCGCAGCTGCATGTGCGTCCAGCGGACGCACATGCAGCTGAAGGGCTAGTCGGTGCTCCAAGCCCACGGCAGCGGCCTGGAGCCCGGGAGACTCGGGGCACAGGGAGTTTTATTTGGGGCCCGAGCCCCGAATAAAACAGCCTAGCGACGCCCCTGGTTTGAATTATCTGTATTCTGTGGGTGTCAGTACAAAAGCCACATTATAACCACTATATAGTGACAAATACCACATACTCAAAAAATGGAGAAAATGTATTTACCCAACGACTGCAACGTTTCGGTTCGGAACAGAACATGTCTCAAGCCTGACAAACAGTGACCTCTAGTGGTGTAAACAGTGAGAGAATTAATCAAAAGTGTACATTATCATAAAATATCAGCAATCACAATCAAAGTAAATATAATGTGTCAAGTATCAATAGTGTAATACATCAAAAAAATACAATCACATGTGAGAAAGTGATAAAAAGTTAATAATCTATAATAAAATGCATCATAAATGTATACACATGTGTACAATATTATATAAATACATATGCAGTCACTTACACCTTAACTGGAATAGAGGCCCAAACGGTGCGAAGCCCTGGCATCTCCTGGACTATACTTTGCATAAGCATAATTCTAGCGTCACTAGGATTCAACAGCGCATGCGCTGAATCCCCGCGACACGCAGACTGAACTGCGCAAGCGCGGGGTTCCAGAGCATGAACCTGCACTGAGTCGGCGCGAACAGTGACAAAGACGCATGCGCAAGATTCACTACATCAAAAGAAACCAAAATATCAGATTCCAACACCTCAACTTCACTATTGCAGGAACTTAATTAAGGGAGATTTTTTCGTACATCCGCAGACTAATAAAGTTTTTAGGATTAATTATTTTTTGACAATGTTGTAGCCGCTTTGTTATTTATGTTTTGCTCTGCCCATGTGGATTTTTATATGTGGGTGAGACCTCCAAAGAATGTAGGTTACGCATTAATAAACACAAATCCACGATTCGTACAGGTAAAATTGATCTTCCGGTACCTAAGCACTATTTAGATTGTCAACATAAGGTTGAGGATTTGCGATTCATGATTATTGACCATGTTCCTTTAAGTAAACGTGGTGGTGACCGCATGATGATTTTGAAGCGGAAGGAGTTGCAATGGATACATAGATTTGACACTCTTTTTCCTAGGGGTCTAAATATTGAATTCAAAATATACCCGCAAATGTGTCGATAAAGCTGATGGTGGTTGAAGCATTTAACTGTTTTCCCTGTTTATTGTTCCCATTATTTTCTTCATGAGTGGATTGGCACAGACAGTGCCAGTATATTTGTGTACTATAGATTTCTTTTTATTTATATTTACTTTTGTTTCTCTCTTCTTTTTTTTTTTAGATTTGAATAACCTTGAAATTTTGAACACTTCTGGATGGATTGCCGAACCGCCGATAGCACTGTGTTCGTCTCCCGGACTGTCTATTATATATGTTTTCTAGCCTCATTGTATATTTTTCTGGTCTTATGTTATGCATCTTTGTATTTTTATGATGTTCATTAATGTGGGCTCTTTATGTCTGGTCTAGGGAGTTTTTATGCGCTGTCATTTTGAAGCTGCGCCACCATCTATATGTGTGGACCCTTGGCTTGTTCCTGATTGTCCTGAGTATTTTGGGTCGGTCGGTTACTTGCCCTCCTATGGATTTGCCGGGTCGATGTCATATACTTTGACTCAGGTACTTACTATGGTGGTGGTCCAACACTGTTATTGGGGTTCTCTGTGTGCTCCTCAGTATGACCTCTTTGTGTATAATATGAGCCTATTCAAGTTATAATACTTACCTTTTGGCCAATTAACTATATATTTCTAAGATGCTTTTGATACATTATACTTTATTTTTTGTCCGAGCCGGCGGCTTGATGCCTGCGCAGTGTGTCGTCCCGTCTCTGTCTATGACAGGAGGTAGTGACATGTGCGCAGGCGTCTTTGTCACTGTTCGCGCCGTTGAATCCTAGTGACGCTAGAATTATGCTCATGTGTAGTATAGTGCCTCTATTCCAGTTAGGCCTCGTTCACACGGAGGTTTTGCCGCGGCCAAAGCATCGTCCGACCCTCGCCGCAAACTCGCGTCTCCCGACGCGGGTTTGCGGCGCGGGCACTGGCCGTGGTCTCTGCGCGGTTGAGACGTGGCTCGGGGCGTGGCTTGCGGAGAGGGTTTGCCCCCATGCAAATTAATAGGCAGGGGGAAAACCGCGGTGCGAGCCGCGGCCCAGCCACGCACTAGCCGCGGCGACGCCCGCGACAACACCGCGCGGCGTGTGTTTATTAACGTGGTTTCCCAGTTAATAAACTGGGCGCGATTTGGGCGCGGTTTTGGCAGCGAAAAACGCGTTGGAACCTGTGGCCAAAATCGCGCCCAAAGCCGCCGTGTGAACATGGCCTTAAGGTGTAAGTGACTGCATATGTATTTATATAATATTGTACACATGTGTATACATTTATGATGCATTTTATTGTAGATTCTGCACTTTTAATCACTTTCTCACGTGTGATTGTATTTTTTTGATGTATTACACTATTGATACTTGACACATTATATTTGCTTTGATTGTGATTACTGATATTTTATGATTATATACACTTTTGATTGTTTCATTCTCTCACTGTAAAGATTCACTATTTAAACCACTAGAGGTCACTGTTTGTTATGCTTGAGAAAGGTTTTGTTAAGAACCGAAACGTTGCAGTCGTTGAGTAAATACATTTTCTTCATTTTTTGAAGTGCTGCCTTCTCCATTTCTTGATTATAAATTGACCGTGATCCAGGTCTTGTTGGAGGGCACTCATTTTCTGTTACTATAAAATTTTATATGCTGCTGTAACATTTTTTATTAATACCACATACTGTTACTGACCAAATCAATATACCAAGACCAATAATAACCAACAATGTACAAGAACCAAATAACATTGCCATGTGATGACCACATATCACCATCATAAACGGTTTGATTAATACCATTGTAAATTTAATGAATATAAACAATTACACTAAAACCACTATGACCACCATAAAGTGACCATGTATTGGTAGACAACAGTGTACACAGGCTCTACAGACTGTATATTACCCCAATACAGTGACCATATAGTGGTAGACACCAGTGTACACAGGCTCTGCAGACTTCATATTACCACCATACAGTGACCATATAGTGGTAGACACCAGTGTACACATGCTCTGCAGACTGCATATTACCTCCATACAGTGACCATATAGTGGTAGACACCTTTGTACACAGACTCTGCAGACTGTATATTACCCCATACAGTGACCATATAGTGGTAGACATCAGTGTACACAGGCTCTGCAGACGGTATATTACATCCATACAGTGACCATATAGTGTAGACACCAGTGTACACAGGATCTGCAGACTGTATATTACCTCCATACAGTGACCATATAGTGGTAGTCACCAGTGTACACAGGCTCTGCAGACTGTATATTACCACTATACAGTGACCATCTAGTGGTAGAAACCAGTGTACACAGGTTCTGCAGACTGTATATTGCCTCCATATAGTGACCATATAGTGGTAGACACCAGTGAAAACAGGCTCTGCAGACTGTATCTTACCCCCATCCAGTGACCATATTGTGGTAGCCACCAGTGTACACAGGCTCTGCAGACTGTATATTATCCCCATACAGTGTCCATATAGTGGTATATACAACTGCACATGGGCTCTGCAGACTGTATATTACTCCAATAGAATGACCATATAGTGGTAGACACCAGTATACACAGGCTCTGCAGACTGTATTTTACCACCATACAGTGACCATATAGTGGTAGGTAAAAGTGTATACAGGCTCTGCAGGCTGTATATTACCTCCAAACAGTGACCATATAGTGGTAGACACCAGTGTACACAGGCTCTGCAGACTGTATATTACCTCCATACAGTGACCATATAGTGGTAGACACCAGTGTACACAGGCTCTGCAGACTGTATATTACCTCCATACAGTGACCATATAGTGGTAGAGACACCAGTGTACACAGGTTCTGCAGACTATATTACCTCCATATAGTGACCATATAGTGGTAGGTACCAGTGTACACAGGCTCTGCAGCAGGGGCGTCGCTAGGCTGTTTTATTCGGGGCTCGGGCCCCGAATAAAACCGCCTGTGCCCCGAGTCTCCTGGGCTCCCGGGCCCCGGCTGGGGCCCCGGGACACGACTGGTCTTTTTGCTCTTGTTTCGTCCCCCCTGGACGCCACCACAGTGAGGGGTTCTGCGGGGCAGGGGGAGGCGTCCCCCGCCCCCCCAGCGTGTCGGACCCCGCAGGTCCTACACGCGGGCTGCCGGGTTTCCCCCACAGCGCTGAGGCCGCCGCGGCCCCGGGGCGCCTCGCCGTATTTAATGTTTTTTGTTTTTATTGCGTTTACCTGCCTTTGCCCTATAAAAGGCCCGCCTGTTTTCCCCATTAAAAGCCTGCCCCTTGGGGCCCCTTTCCCTGTCTGTGCCCTAAAACCCGCCTGTGGCCCCCTATCCTTGTTGTGGGCCCCCCCTTTTTTGCCTGTGGTATTAAAGCCAGCGTGGCCCCATATGCGCCGTGCCCTTTAACCTGCCTGTGGCCCCCCCATAACGGTGCCCCATATTTTCCCGCCTGGCCCCCAATCCCTGCCTGTGGCCCCCATTTCCCTGCCCGTGGCCCCCAATTTACCCTGTTGCCCCCTTTTAACAATGCCTGTGGCCCCTATATACATGCCTGTGCCCCCCATATACCGCCCTTCTCCCATATTTTTTTTCCCTTGGGCCCCCTATAAATCCTTTTATTGCCCCCATATTTTCTCCTCAGTGCCCTTATATACCTGTTGGTGGCCCCCATTAAGCCTCAGTGCCCCCATTTTACTGCCTCTCCCCCCTTTAACCCGCCTTTAAAAGACCCCATATTACCTGCCTGTGGCCCAATTTTCTGCCTGTGCCCCCTATATTTTTTTTCCCCTTTTCCCCCTATTCCGCCCCCTGGCCCCCCCCTATTTTCTGCCTCAGTGCCCCATTTTCGGGGTGGGCCCCTAACTGCCTCAATTCCCTAAATCCTGCCTGTGGCCCCCCCTTCCCGCCCGGCCCCCTATACCGGCCCCGTGGGCCCCTATAACGCGGGCTGCCCCCCATATACCTCCTCTTTTATACCGCCCAGTGCCCCTATTATTCTGCCCATGCCCCCCCATTACTGCCTTTTTGGGGGCCCTTTTACCTTTTCCTGTGGGCCCCATATTTTCCTGCCGTGGGCCCCTATATTTTTCTGCCTCAGTGCCCCCAAAAATATGCCCCGTGGGGCCCCCATTAAACTGCCTGTGCCCCCATATCCCCGCCTGTGCCCCCCATTTCCCCCGCCGTGGCCCCCTTTTCCCTGCTGTGGCCCCCCCATATGATGCCTGGGTTTTCCCCCTTTATTCTGCCTGTTGCCCTATATACCCGCCTTGCCCCCCATATCCCCGCCTTGCCCCCCTACCCCCCGCCCGTGGCCCCCCAAAATCCCTGCCTGTGGCCCCCATTGGCCTGTTGCCCCCATATTTTTTGCCTGTTTTCCCCCATTACCGCCTGTGCCCCCCATTCCCCCGCCTGTGCCCCCCATATCCCTGCCTGTGGCCCCCCCCCCAAAACTTCCTGTGGCCCCATACCTGCCTGTGGCCCCAATACTGCTTCGTGCCCCCTTTTACCTAAAATGAGGGGACTGCTATTCAAAATTAAGGAGTTGGGTGAAAAAATGGAGGATTCTAAGATATTTGTGTCCCAAAACCCCCGGGGGGGGGATTGGCCCGGGGGGCAATCGCAGGGAAAGGTGTGAAACCCCATTGGGGGAAAAAAAAAAGGGGAAAAAATGAAAAGCGTGATCAGAAAAGGGGGCGTCTCCGGTGATCACTAAATGTCAGAGGGTAACACTTATGTCTGCAGAGCGAATCAACTAGTTTTTACCACTATTGGTCCCTGTATGGGGGTGGATATGTTCGGGGCCTGTGTACACTGGTTTACCCTATATGGCCCCTGAGGGCGGTGGTTTAAAGTAAACAGAGCCGTGACAGTGGTAGTCAAATGTGGGGTGGCAGGATTTTTGGCCTTAAGCAGTAAAAGTTTTGGGTCTTGGTTTTTTTGGGGGTGTTTTTTAGTAACAATCACTTTGGTAGATTTGCTCCCTTTTACGGGGATTATTTGGGGGACTGTTTAGGGGTAATTTTTTTTTATGAAGGTGGAAGTTTGAAAAAGTAAATTTTCATTGGTGATTTTTACTGTAAAATGGCTGGGGAATGGCGGGTTTGTGGGATGTCAGAAAATTTTGACAGGAACAGAAGGTTTTTTCTTGTAAAAAAAAAAATCCGCAGTTCACAATGAGGGGGGGGGAAAAAAACACAAAGGGGGGCCCCCAGCCCCGGGTGTTTTTTTGGGGGGGCCCTAGCAACGCCCCCCTGCTCTGGATGATATTAACCCCCATATAGTGGCCCCCTATTGGGTAACACCAGTTGTACCAGGGGTCGCAGACTGTAATTACCTCCATCGTGACCTTTAGTGGTAGACACCGTGTACCGGCTCTGCAGAAGTATATTCCCTTTATACAGGGGATTAAAAGTGGGTAGACCCCAGTGTAAAACAGGCTCGCAGGGGGGCTGTTATTACCTCCTAAGTGCCATAAAGTTGGGGAGGGGGAACCGTGTAACGGCTCTGCAGACTGTATTTTTACCCCCATAAGTGCCATATAGTGGTAACCCGTGTACACAGGGTCTGCAGACTGTTATTACCCCCCCGTACAGTGACCACATATGGTAATCACCCTGAAAAAAAAGGCTCTGCATACTGTATATTTTTTCCCCCATACAGTGGGGGCCCTATGTGGGGGAAATCGTGTAACCCGGTCGCAGACTGTTATTCCCCCCCATCCTTGACCAATATGGTAGAAAAACCAGTGTAAACCGGGCTCTGCAGGGGGCTGTATTTTATCCATACAGTGACCCATAGGGGTGACACCAGTGTCACAGGTTTTGCAGACTGTAGTTACCCCCAATACAGTGACCATATGTGGTAGAAAACAGTGTAACAGGCTCTGCGACTGTAAATTCATCCATAAAATTGACCTTTTGGGAGGTACCAATGTACAAGGCTCTGCAGACTGCATAATATCTCCTACAGTGACCAATAGGGGTTGTCACCGTGTACAAAGGCTTGCGGGAATGTTTTTTACCTCCATCGATCTATAGGGGTAGACACCAGTATACAATCTGCAGACGTATTCCCCTCCATACAGTGACCTATAGTGGAGGTACCAGTGTATTGGTTTGCAGACTGTTATTACCCCATACAGTGCCTATGGGGTAGGTCCCAGTGTCCCTCGGGCCCTTGCAGATGTATGTTACCCTATACAGTGCCCAATGTGGTAGTTACCGTGTACACGGGCTTGCAAAATGTATATTACCCCCAACGTGACGTATAGGGGTAGAACAATGTTACAGGATCTGCAAAACTGTATATTCCCTCCATACAGTGACCATATAGGGTAAAACCCCAGTGTCACAGGCTCTGCAGGTGTTTGTTCCCTCTATAACGTAAACCATAAGTGGTATTACCAGTGTACACAGGTTTGGAGCTGTATATTACCCCTACAGTGACCTACAGTGGTAGATATCATGTACAAGGGTTGCTGTATATTACCCATCAGTGACCTATAGTGGTAGGTCAAGTGTACCAGTTGTGACTGTATTTACCTCCTTTTCAGTGACATATAGGGGTTTAACACCAGTGTGCACAGATCCCAGACTTTTAAAAAAAAAAAATTTCCTCCATACAGTGACCAATAGTGGTGGGTCCATTTATGGGCCCTTGCAGACTGTATATTACCTCCATACAGGACCATTTGTGGTAGACACTGTTTAAAAGGCTCTGCAGACTGTAAAATTACCTCCATACAGTGACCAAAATATTTGGTAGAAACCAGTTGTTCCAGGCTCTGAGACTGTATATTACCTCCATACAGGCCATAAGTGGTAGACCCAGGTCACAGGCTCTAAGACGTATATTCCCCCTTTTACATGACCAAATTGTAATCCCCAGTGAAAACATCTGCATATGTATATTCCCCCTACAGTGCCTTTTAGTGGTGACACCATGTACCAAGTTGCAGACTGTATTTTACCCGTACGTGCCCAATAGTGGTTCCCCAGTGAAACCGGTCGCAGCTGTATGTTACCTCCATACTGTAAACATATAGTGGTAGACCCCCAGTATCCGGCTCGCGACTGTATGTTCCCCCCCATTGCCCATATATGGTAGACAACAGTGTACACGGCTCTGCAGACTGATGTTACCCCCACAGGGACCAAAAGGGTGGGACCAGTGTCCCGGGCCTGCAGACTGTATTTACCTAACGTGCCAATAGTGGTAGACACCGGGTAACGGTTCTAGACTTTTTTTAACCCCAACAGGGCCATTAGGGTAGGTCCCAAAGGGAACCGGGTCTTCAGACTGTATATTACCCCCATACAGTGACCATTAGGGGTAGGTTCCAATGTACACGGCTCTGAGCTGTATTTTCCCTCCATACAGTGCCCAAAATTTAGTGGTAACACCGGGGAAACAGGCTTGCAGACGTATATTCCCTCCAAAGGGGCCCTTTTATGTGGAGACTCATGTACACAGGCTCTGCGACTGAATATTCCCCCCTACAGTGTCCATATAGCCCGTAGTCACCGTGTACACGGCTTGAGACTGTAATTCCCTCCTACAGTGACCTTTAATGGTAGACCCATGCACATAAGCTCTGTAGGTGTTTTTAATCCCATACAGTGACCATATGTGGTAGGACCAGTGTACACGGGCTCTGCAGACTGTATAACCCTTCATACAGGACCTTAGTGGTAGCCCTGTAGAAGGTTGCAACTGTATATTACCCCCATACAAGCCCATATAGTGGTAAGCCAGTAAAAACGGTCTGAACACATATATTCTCCTAAGTGAACCATATGGGGTTTAAAAAGCCAGTGTACCAGGATCTACAACTGTATATTACCCCCATACAGGACCATGAGTGTTTTAAACCCGGGACACGGCTCTGCGACTTATATTACCTCCATACATGTCATATAGTGTAGTCACCAGTGTAACAGCCTAAAGACGTATATTCCCTCCAAAACGTGCCCAAATTTAGTGGTAGTTCAGGTCACGGGCTCTGAATGTATATTACCCCCTTTCGTGCCCGTTTTATTGTAGACACCAAGGTATACGGATCTGAAAGACGTATATTACCCCCATACATGCCCATATGTGGTAGCCCCGTGTACACAGGATTGCAGACTGTATATTACCTCCATACGTCCCATATAGTGGAAGACACCATGTAAATTGCTTTTGAGATGTATTTTTACCTCCAAAAGTGACCATATAGTGGAAACCAGTGTACACAGGCTCTGCAGATGTTTAACCACCAACAGTGACCATATAGGGTAGGTCCCAGGAAAGGGTCTGCAACTGAAAATTACCTCCATATTGACCATTAGTGGTAGACACCAGTTTTCAAAAACTCTGCAGCTGTATTTTACCTCCATAAGTGCAATTTATGTAACCCCAGTGTACAAGGCTCTGCGATGTATATTACCGCCATACTTGACCATATATGGTAGGACCATTTTTCACGGGGCTTTTTGAGCTGTTTTTACCTCCATCAGTCCCATTTTGTGGTAGACGCAGTGTAAACTTGAACGTTTTACCCCCATACAGGCCATTTATGGAAGAACCATGTAAAGGGGCTCTCCCAAACTGTATATTACCCCTTCTTGCCCATATGTGGGACCCCTTTATTCACGGCTCTGCAACTGTTTATTCCAAAATTCAGTGCCATTTTAGTGGTAGACACCAAATTTTATACAGGATCTGCAGACTTTTTTACCCCCATACAGTGCCCATATGGGGGGGAAACCCAGGTACCAGGTTTCTGCAACTGTATTTTTACCTTAACAGTGAATATAGTGGTATTCCAGGTACACAGGCTTGCGACTGTATATTACCCCCATCGTGACTATGGGGGTAGACAGCAGTGTAACACCCCTTTGCAGACATATTTTACCTTTTTCAGTACCATTGGGGTAGACTCAGTGTACACAGGCTCTGCAGACTGTATATCACCTCCATACAGTGACCATAAAGTTTTTCCCATTGTCACGGGGCTTGCAGACTTATATTACCCCCATACGTGCCCTTGGTGGTAGCACCATGTACACGGGCTCTGCGACTGTCATTACAGAATCTCCTGTATAAGTACCCTAAGACTACTTCAAATGAAAAAAAAAAAGTTTTAAAAGTAAAAAAAAAAAAAGTTTAACCCCCACCTTCCACCTTTTGCCATTTTACAAGAAAAAAGTTAAACACAACTTGTATTGCTTCACCCATAATCCTTAAAAAAAGCTTTAGATGTGAGTGGAGAAGATCACTTACAATGACTCACAAGACAATCGTCAGAACATTGAAGGCAGCTTTGATTCTTAGGGGATGAGATTTCCTAAAATAACTCATTATTGATGCAAAAGTTTAAAGACAAATAATTTGCAAACTTTTTTATGGAGGTTTTGCTGGTACAATGTTATTAGAGGGGAAATTCCATCTTTCTGGGATGTATTATTTACACGTAAACTTTAGGGAGCTCCGGTAGCGGTTTCTGTGCACGTTCCTCATCAGGCATTAGAGGAGACGAGCGGCGGCAATAACATTCAGGAATTGGCAGTAAACCCCAAAAAACACAACACTTCACTTCATTGTAATCTGTAAATTATTAGCGCCACCATCGCCCGCGTAATTGTCGTCATTAGTTTTGATGGTGGAGAACACAGACAAGAGTCGGATTATTCCATTACAATGATAATGACGCCGGCAGCTGTGGACGGTAAGCTAATAATGAGGGCCCTGCCGGGGCTTCCCGCCGCCGCGTCCACAGAGGATCCAGGTTTATTTTGGTTGTGGCGAACGCGCCCTCCTCCTGCGATGTCTCGTGATTGATATCACTGGGATCCACAGGCGAATCCCCAAACATTCATCATTATTAAACAATTAGAGGCGAGCGCAGCCGTCCACGACCTGAACAAAGTGCAACCAACACGGTTACTGCTTTATGCAAGGGATTCTACAGAAGAGGCGAGGAAAACAAAGCAAATGTTATCAACAGAGACACAAAGTAACTGAGGAAATAAATGGGTGTACAGTAATGCCAAATTTCCCATAACGTGCATGTTCAACACTGTACAGCTCATATGCACAACCCACCTAGAAGAATACATGGCATTAATATTCTTGTACTTGGTACTAGGAAACATGATCCTGAGTTACATCCTGTATTATCCTCCAGAGCTGCACTCACTATTCTGCTGGTGCAGTCACTGTACATACATTACTTATCCTGTACTGATCCTGAGTTACATCCTGTATTATCCTCCAGAGCTGCACTCACTATTCTGCTGGTGCAGTCACTGTACATACATTACTTATCCTGTACTGATCCTGAGTTACATCCTGTATTATCCCCCAGAGCTGCGCTCACTATTCTGCTGGTGCAGTCACTGTGTACATACATTACTTATCCTGTACTGATCCTGAGTTACATCCTGTATTATCCTCCAGAGCTGCACTCACTGTTCTGCTGGTGCAGTCACTGTACATACATTACTTATCCTGTACTGATCCTGAGTTACATCCTGTATTATCCTCCAGAGCGGCACTCACTATTCTGCTGGTGCAGTCACTGTGTACATACATTACTTATCCTGTACTGATCCTGAGTTACATCCTGTATTATCCTCCAGAGCTGCACTCACTATTCTGCTGCTGCAGTCACTGTATATACATTACTTATCCTGTACTGATCCTGTGTTACATCCTGTATTATCCTCCAGAGCTGCACTCACTATTCTGCGTTTGCAGTCACTGTGTACATACATTACTTATCCTGTACTGATCCTGAGTTACATCCTGTATTATCCTCCAGAGCTGCACTCACTATTCTGCTGGTGCTGTCACTGTACATACATTACTTATCCTGTACTGATCCTGAGTTACATCCTGTATTATCCTCCAGAGCTGCACTCACTATTCTGCTGGTGCAGTCACTGTGTACATACATTACTTATCCTGTAGTGATCCTGAGTTACATCCTGTATTATCCTCCAGAGCTGCGCTCACTATTCTGCTGGTGCAGTCACTGTGTACATACATTACTTATCCTGTATTATCCTCCAGAGCTGCGCTCACTATTCTGCTGGTGCAGTCACTGTACATACATTACTTATCCTGTACTGATCCTGAAATACATCCTGTATTATCCTTCAGAGATGCGCTCACTATTCTGCTGGCGCAGTCACTGTACATACATTACTTATCCTGTACTGATCCTGAGTTACATCTTGTATTATACTCCAGAGCTGCACTCACTATTCTGCTGGTGCAGTCACTGTACATACATGGCTTGTCCTGTAATGATCCTGGGTTACATCCTGTATTATACTCCAGAGCTTTACTCACTATTCTGCTGGTGCAGTCACTGTACATATATTACTTATCCTGTACTGATCCTGAGTTACATCCTGTATTATCCTCCAGAGCTGCACTCACTATTCTGCTGGTGCAGTCACTGTACATACATTACTTATCCTGTACTGATCCTGAGTTACATCCTGTATTATCCTCCAGAGCTGTGCTCACTGTTTTGCTGGTGCAGTCACTGTACATACATTACTTATCCTGTACTGATCCTGAGTTACATCCTGTATTATCCTCCAGAGCTGCGCTCACTATTCTGCTGGTGCAGTCACTGTACATACATTACTTATCCTGTACTGATCCTGAGTTACATCCTGTATTAACCTCCAGAGCTGCACTCACTATTCTGCTGGTGCAGTCACTGTCTACACACAGTTAGGTCCATATATATTTGGACACTGACACAAATTTTGTTTTTTGTACCTGTTTATGAAAACATTTTCCAGACTTTTCGCTTTAATTTGAGGGGATCCCCATTATCATTGGATGAAGGGTTTAGGAGTTTTAGCTCAGTACCATGGGCCGCCCTGTTTTTAAAGCGGCCAAAGGTAATTGGACAAATGAAATAATTGTACATAAAATGCAAATTTCTAATCCTTGGTTGGAAACCCTTTGTTGGCAATGACGCCTGAAGCCTTGACCTCATGGACATCACCAGACACTGGGCTTCCTTCTTGTTGATGCTCGGCCTGAAGCCTCAACCTCATGGACCTCACCAGATGCTGGGTTTCCTCCTTGTTGGCATTGACGTCCTGAGGCCTCAACCTCTTGGACATCATCAGACGCTGGGTTTCCTCCTTGCTGGTAATGACGGCCTGAAGCCGTGAACTTATGGACATCACCAGACGCTAGGTTTCCTCCTTGTTGGCAATGACGGCCTGAAGCCCTGACCTCATGGACATCACCAGACGTTGGGTTTCCTCCTTGTTGGCAATGACGACCTGAAGCCCTGACCTAATGGACATCACCAGACGCTGGGTTTCCTCCTTGTTGGCAATGACGGCCTGAAGCCTTGACCTCATGGACATCATCAGACGTTGGGTTTCCTCCTTGCTGGTAATGACGGCCTGAAGCCTTGACCTCATGGACATCACCAGACGCTGGGTTTCCTCCTTGTTGGCAATGACGGCCTGAAGCCTTGACCTCATGGACATCACCAGACGCTTGGTTTTCTCCTTGTTGGCAATGACGGCCTGAAGCCCTGACCTTATGGACATCACCAGACGCTGGGTTTCCTCCTTGGTGATGCTGGGCCTTTACCGCAGCGGTTTTCAGTTTCTGTTTCTTTGTGGCCTTTCTGTATGAAGCTTAGTCTGTAACAAGAGAAATGCTGCTCAATTGGGTTGAGATCAGGGGACTGACTTGGCCATTCCAGAATATTCCACTTCTTTGATTTAATAAACTCCTGGGTGGTTTTGGCTTTATGTTTTGGGTCATAGTCCAATCAGTTTGGCTGCATTTGGCTGGATTTGAGCGCACAGTATGTCTATTCTATTTTATGTATCTATTTTTAAATTTTCAATCTTGTCTGGTTTTCTTTTTTTTGTCATTTGGATTTTTTGTGGGTCTTGATTCTTTTCTTGGAGGTTTTAGTCTTGTGCAGTTTTCTTTTTGGGTCTTCAGTTGTATCTGGTCTTTTTTTTTTTTTGGTTATTCAGACTTGTCTGGTCTTCTCCTTAGATCTTGTCTGGTCTTCTTTTTGGGCCTTCAGTCTTGTCTGGTCTTCTTTTTGGGCCTTCAGTCTTGTCTGGTCTTCCCATTCAACCTAACACTTTTCTGTTTTCTTCCTTATATCTTGTCTGGTGCTTCCTTTGTTTTTACAGTTGTGTCTGTTTTTTCCTTTGTGTTTTACGCCATGTTTGGTTTTTTCCTTGGACCTTCAGACATGTCCAGTCTTTCCTTTGGGTCTTCAGTCTTATCTCTTGATCTTTAGTCTTGGCTGGTCTTTTCTTTTAGTTTTTAGTCCTGCCTGGTGTTTTCTTTCTTGCCTGTTCTTCTCCTTAGGTCTTGTCTGCTCTTTTCTCCGGGTCTTCATTTTTGTCTGGTCTTCTTTCTAGGTCTTTAGTCTTGTCTGGTCTTCTCCTTATATCTTCTTTGGTCTACTCTCTGAATCTTTAGTCTTGTCTGGTCTTTCCTTTGTGTTTCATTTGTCTGGTCTTTTCTTTTGGGTCTGCAGTCTCCTCTGGTCTTCTCCTTAGATCTTATCTGGTCTTCTCTCTTGGTCTTTAGTCTTGTCTGGTCTTCTATCTGGGTCTTTACTCTTGCTGTTCTTAGATCTTCTCTGGTCTTCTATATGGATCTTTAGTCTTGTCTGGACTTTTCTTTTGGGTCTACAGTCTCATCTGAGCTCTTTAGATCTTGTCTAATCTTCTCTCTGCATCTTTAGTCTTGTCTGATCTTTCATTTGGGTCTTCTGTCTTGTCTGGTCTTCTCTCTGTGTCTTCAGTCTTGTCTGGTCTTTTCTTCTGGGTGCACAGTCTTGTCTGGTCTTCTTTCTGGGTCTTCAGTCTTGTCTGGGTCTTCATCCTTGTCTGGTCTTCTCTCTGGATCTTCATCCTTGTCTGGTCTTCTCTCTGGATCTTTAGCCTTGTCTTGTCTTTCCTTTGTGTTCTCAGTCATGTCTGGTCTTTTCTTCTGGGTGCACAGTCTTGTTTGATCTTCTCTCTGGATTTTCAATCTCATCTGGTCTTTTCTTTTAGTTTCTAGTCTTGTCCAGTCTTCTCTTTGGCTAATGGGTGTGATCTGAATGACTCTAATTATTAAATAGTTCATATATCACATGCAAAATGACTGTTAATCACACGTTTTTTAGATTGTAGATTGTTGAGTTAGGACCCCTTGATTTCTATGATCTTTGTCCCGGTGATTAAAACTAACAACATTTTTATCTGGTCTCAAGAAAGTGTAAAGTTGGGCCTCTGCCTGGGTCAAATACCCCTTTTATAATAGTTATTATCAGACTCCAATGGACTATACAGAGCCATTGAACGTAGCTGTGCCCTAATGGAGAGAGTTGAGGTGTAAAGCATGGAGGAGAGAAACCCAAGCCTCCATCAGACTCAGTAAATGATACAGAGCCATTGATCGTAGCTGCACCCTAGTGGAGAGAGTTGAAGTCTAAAGCAAGGAGGAGGGAAACCCAAGCCTCTCTGAAGACAGAAGATGTTTCAGACCACCTCAGACTCTAATATCCAATGCATTAAGCTGGAGTCACTGCTCCTAACCCTAACAGACCGGACATCTTCTGGTCACTTACCCTTTGATATCTCAATATTCTAGAATTTCCATGGAAGTTTGCTTTAAGACCGTGAGGGTTCTACATGGCTTAACACGTGGCCACCGCATTGGGGAACATTATGAAGATGTAATAAGTTGTAAAACTCATTTTAAAACCAGCGCAAATTTAATTATTAACAATAGCAGATAGGGAGACGCCGGAGAGACGTAATTTTACACCCACTAAATTATTCATACAAAGCGCTTGTTGGACTGGTTTGTAGTATGAAATAGTCCACAGGGGACACTGCCGTCCACGAGGGCCAATAAGGAGCCCTACAAGAGTCTTTCCAGCGAGGTCGGAATGATTACGGCAGATCCAATGTCAAACATGTAATATGCTCAGGTTGTGTAGACGAGGCGGTAATGAGCTCATTTACAGCAGGCGCTTTATTAGCAGGAGACGCGTCACAATTGCATCGGAGAAGAAGTAGCCAGCCAATTACAGGATCCTAATATGACCATTAAAGCAGATTACAATCTGGAGATTAAGCCGAGCTTCTTACAGTCGGTGCAATGACCCGTTTTATTAAATGTAGATGCCGGCGCCCACGTGGGGACGTCACGCGTCATAATGTTATTTCAAGGGGTTTAGTTTTGACTTCGGAGCAGACACCGGTCACTTTGGAAGGAGATCTTTACTTTGTTTGCGGAGGAGCCAACGCTTTTCCCGTCCGTTATCCAGCTTTGTTCTTTCTGATGAACAATGATGAGTCAATGAGATGCGCTGCACCTTGCCGTGACCGCCGTATCCGGTGATTGGCTGCAGCAGTCACTTGACGTGAAAACACATCATTGTTGGAGCAGGGGACTGAGGAGTCGGCACAGAAGTGGCAGGGTGAGGAGATTGATAATACTTATGTTCTATACGACAGTCTGGGTCCCCAGCAGCACAGAGTATATCAGGAGAGGAGCGAGCTGATCTTATGGGAGATCATAAATACTTAGAATTAAATAGAGGAAGGAACAGGGTCCCCCAAAAGAGTATTTTATGCAGTGTCAGACTGGGATACCTGGAGCTGGTCACTTGAGTTGATTCTTGGGACCACCAGTGGAGTTTGTTTTGGGGCCACCAGTGGAGTTGGTTTTGGGGCCAACCAGTGGAGTTGATTCTTGGGGCCACCAGTGGAGCTGATACTTGGGGTCCACCAGTGGAAATGATTCTTGGGGCCCTCCAGTGGAGCTGATTCTTGGGGCCACCAGTGGAGATGAATCTTGGGCCCACCAGTGGAAATGATTCTTGGGGCTCACCAGTGGAGATGATTCTTGGGGCCACCAGTGGAGATGATTTTTGGAGCCCACCAGTGGAGCGGATTCTTGGGGCCCAACAGTGGAGCTGGTTCCTGGGGCCACCAGTGGAGTTGATTCTTGGGGCCCACCAGTGGAGATGATTCTTGGGGCCATCAGTGGAGATGATTCTTGGGGCCCACCAGTGGAGAGGATTCTTGGGGCCACCAGTGGAGTTGATTCTTGGGGCCCACCAGTGGAATTAATTCTTGAGGCCCACCAGTGGAGGTGATTCTTGGGGCCACCAGTGGAGTTGATTCTTGAGGCCACCAGTGGAGATGATTCTTGGGGCCACCAGTGGAGATGATTCCTGGGTCTCACCAGGGGTGCTGATTCCTGGGGCCACCATTGGGGTTGATTCCTGGGGCCACCATTGGGGTTGATTCGTGGGGCCCACCAGTGGAGATGATTCTTGGGGCTCCACCAGTGGAGCTCATACTTGTGGTCCACCAGTGGAGCTGTTTCTTGGGGCCACCAGTGGAGATGTTTCCTGGGGCCACCAGTGGAGATGTTTCCTGGGGCCACCAGTGGAGGTGATTCCTGGGGCCCACCAGTGGAGGTGATTCTTGGGGCCACCAGTGGAATTGATTCCTGGGGTCCAACCTACAGTGACTGCACATGAAAATGAGCCCTATTCCTGACATGCCCAGGGGCCCACTGAGAGTTTCTCCAGATCTCCTGTTGGCCAGTCGAACCTGGTTTCAGTGTGTGCTGATCTTGTGGGAGGTCACAGACTAGAGTTACATAGTGGAAAGTAAAGCGACTGTCAACCTTTTACATTGATTTTAATAGAAAATCCGTGCAGCAGTCCCCACTGAACAGATTTTCTGCTAGACGTTCCTTGACACCGCCGGCGTTCCTAAAATCTTAGAACATGTTCATTCTTCTGCCCAGATTTCGGTCAGAACATGAACATGTGGGTGCAAAGGGGGACAGGCAAATCTGCAAACTAAAGACAAAAGCCGTCCCCCTCCGTGCCAAAAAAAGACCAAATACCAGTCTGAAAATCCAATCTGTAATTTGTCTTTGCCATGGGAATGCTCCCTTAGACCTACATAGAGAAAGAAGCAGGACCACTAGCAGCACAAAGTATTTCAGGCAGTGTCAGGATGTGGAAACCCTGATGTAAGCTGCAGAGCGGGCGGCTGTCGGCAGAGTCGGGCCCCTCATATCACACAGACCAGGAGCCCATTGTCTGCGCTTCCCTCCATATAATGATTCTCAGAAACCTAATTCAGAGAACAGAACTTCCTCGGGAATCGCCCTTTGATGATAATGGGATTTCTCTTGTTTGCATTAAATAACTTGTCGCCTGTAAATTACTGCGGTGGACATCAAAAAGGGCGGAAAATGAGAGCAGTCATCTCTGGCGGCTGATCGGCGGCACTGAGTAGATGAGAGCAGTGCGAGGGTGAGAGTCACCCCAACACTAATGGGGGTAACGTATCTGGATAACCACCTGTGTGCCCCGAGCACTATACAGACCGCCCAAAACAGACCCCGACCCCTAACAGATTAATGGGGGTAACATATCTGGATTACCACCTGTGTGCCCCGAGCACTATACAGACCACCCAAAACAGACCCCATCCCCTAACAGATTAATGGGGGTAATGTATCTGGGAAACCACACTATACAGACCACCAAAAACAGACCCCAACGCCCAAAAGAGTAATGGGGGTAACATCTGGATTACCACCAGTTGGCCCTGAGCACAATACAGCCCGCCCACAACACAGCCAGACCCCTCTCAGATTATTGGGGGTAACATATCTGGATTACCACCTGTGTGCCCCGAGCACTATACAGACTGCCCAAAACAGACCCCATCCCCTAACAGATTAATGGGGGTAATGTATCTGGGAAACCACACTATACAGACCACCAAAAACAGACCCCGACCCCTAACAGATTATTGGGGGTAACATCTGGATTACCACCTGTGTGCCCCGAGCACTATACAGACCACCCAAAACAGAGCCCGACCCCTAACAGATTATTGGGGGTAACATATCTGGATTACCACCTGTGTGCCCCGAGCACTATACAGACCGCCCAAAACAGCCCCTGACCACTGACAGATTAATGGGGGTAACATATCTACATAATTACATCTATGTCCTGAGCACAATACAGACCCCAACACCCAACAGATCAATGGGATCTGTTGTATTTGGATTACCATCTGTATGTCCTAAGTACAATACAAACTGCTGTAAACAGACCCCAGCACCTGACAGATTAATGGGGTATCATGTCTGGATTACTACCAGCATGTCCTGAGCACCATCCAGACCACCATAAACAGACCCAACATCCAACAGATTAATGGGGTAACATATCTGGATTATGACCTGTGTACCCTGAGCACAATACAGACTGCTATAAACAACACCAAACCCGAATAGATTATTGGGGTAACATATTTGGATTAGCACCTGTATACCCTGAGTGCAATAGAGACTGTGATAAACATCACTGAACCCCAAAACAGATTTATGGAGGGTAACATATCTGTATTAAGCTCAATACATAATTCAGAACCAGCATCAAGCTCCCAACCAGTACAGAGTCTATATCAAACTCATAGCAAATACAGCACCAGAACTAAGCTCAGCATATTATTTAGAACCAACCAGGGGATCTGCATACAGGTAACAGCTACTGCGGAGCAATGAGCTTTCGACTCCTTGCCCTGAAGGGTACTCTGCTGGGGCACAAGTCAGGCATGCAACCCATTGGAGTATACAGCACAGGCAGCATGTGAATTTCATCATGCTGCATGCGCCGGGTGATGACGTCACGACTCCTGAGCAGGACACAGGGATGAGCGAGTTTTATGACAGGGGACTGGGGAGAGGTGAGTATCAGTTTTTTAAATTATTGGGGGCCTATATACCTACCTACTTACTGGGGGTCCTATAGACCAACCAACCTACATAGGGGGACCTATAGACCAACCAACCTACATAGGGGACCTATAGATCAACCAACCTACATAGGGGGTCCTATAGACCAACCAACCTACTTGGGGGACCTATAGAACAACCAACCTACATAGGGGGACCTATAGATCAACCAACCTACATAGGGGGACCTATAGACCAACCAACCTACTAGGGGGACCTATAGACCAACCAACCTACTAGAAGGAACCTATATAACTACTAACCTACTGGGGGCCCTATAAACCTATAAACGTACTTGGGGGACTTACATACCTACTAACCTAAAAGGGGCACCTACAGTTGAAACCAGAATTTTTCATACACTACATAAAAAGCCCCAGCTGCATGTGTTTATCACTATCTGACATGAAATCAGAATAAACCTTCCCTGTTTTAGGTAAATTAGGAAACCAAAAATTTTTTATATTTTTTTCCCAATGAACTAAGGGTCAAATGAAAATACCAAAAAAATACTTGGTATCTAACCCACCCGGGGCCCCTTTTTTAGTACACCGTCCCAATGCTCTTTTCACTTAATTTCTAACAGCCCAAACACATGGCGGCAACTCAGTGCATTTAGGCAAACATGGTTTAAACAATCTCCTGCAGTTCAAACCGAGCACAGTATGGGGAAAAAGGGGAATTTTAGTGCCTTTTTAAAGGGCAAGGTTGTTGGTGCCCGAAGGGCTGTCTGGTATTTCAGAAACTGCGACTCCGGGATTTTTTACCACAAACCCCTCTAGGGTTTTTCAAAAAATGGTCCAAAAAAAAAAAAAAAAAAAAATCCAGTGAGGGCAGTCCCGGGGAAAAGCCTTGTTTGAAGCCGAGGTCAAAGGAGAATGGGGGAGACGGTTCGAGCGATAGAAAGGCAACAGTGACTCCCAAAAGCCACCCGTTACAACCAAGGTAGGGAAAGAGCATCTCGAACCACAGTACGCGAACTTGAAGATGGGCTACAGCACAGAAGACCACACCCGGGTGCCCTCCTTTTGCAAGAACAGAAAAGAGCTCCAATTTGCCCCAATCATCGAAATTTGGACAGTAGAAATTGGGAAAAAAAAATTTCCCGGTCCCCGATGAGCTCGATTTTTTGCTGCGAATTCGGATGGTAGGGTCAAATTTGGCGCAACAACAGAAAGCATGGATCCACCTGCCTTGTATCAACGGTTTTCCCGGTGGGGTGGTGTCAGGTGTGGGGAATATTTTCTTGGCACTCTTGGGCCCCCTTGGGGCCAATTTAGCATCTTGCAACACCTTGGGAATCTATGCCACGAAAATTTTTGGGAGTCGAAAGGGAAAAGGGGGTCCCAAACCCCTTACAAACATGGTGTACCTAATAAAGTGCCGGGATGTATATACCTACCAACCAACTGGGGGACCTTAATACCTATTAACCTACTTGGCAACCTATATACTTACTAAACTACTGGAGGACCTCTATACCTACCAGAATACTGGAGTGCCCTATATATCTAGCAACCTAGTGGGGGAACCCAATACCAAACCCAAACTATAAACCAAAACCAAAAACTAGGGGGAACCTATATACAGCTAGAAAAAATTTGGGGGACCCCTATTAATCTTAAATCATTTTTTAGTTCAAATAATTTGGTGTTAGGAAATAGGCCAAAATTTATATATTCATAATCTGGACACAGATATTTCCTGATTTCTAAATAGGGTTTATTGTACTAACCAAAATGGGGCCAATATTATTTATTGGATATATCAACTAAACTACTGGAGGACACTCCAAATATTAGAAAAAAAATGATGTTAGATTAAATAGGGGGCCTAATACTTTATTCATATGGGACTTATAACTACTAACCTACTGGGGGGACCTATAAACATACCAACATACTTGGAGGACGTATATACCTGCCTACATACTTGGGTACCTATATACCTACTAACCTACTGGAGGACCTATATACCTACCAACCTACTGGGGTGTCCATTATACCTACCAACCTAATGGGGAACCTATATATGTATGAACCTACTGGGGGCTCTATACACCTACCAGACTATTGGGGGACTTATACACCTACCAACCTAATATGGGACCTACATACAGTACAGACCAAAAGTTTAGACACCCCTTCTCATTCCAAGTGTTTTCTGTATTTTCATGACACTGGTCTAATGTCCATTCCTTGTGTTCTTTAGCTCAAACAAGTCTAGAAACCAGTAAGGACAACAAGCAGGAGACTTTTTGGGGAAAAAGGATGGATTAGACCAGTGTCATGAAAGTAGTCATGAAAATACAGAAAACTCTTGGAATGAGAAGGGGTGTCCAAACTTGGTCTGTACTGTACCTACCTATCTACTAGGGTGACCTATATACCTACAGTACTTACCGAGGGGACCTATTTACCTACCTTATATTTCTTCCTAGCTACTGAAAGTTACAATATATCTGCCTACCTACAGGAGGGTCCTATATACTTACTTATTCTGCTGGCCTATATGCCTACTTTGGTGTTGAGGCTATATACTGAGGGGACCTATATACCTAACTCTCTACTGTAGGGGACTATATAAACCACCTACAGGGGGTCATATATACCTGTCTACCTACTGAGGGGGCCTATATACCAACCCACCTACTTGGGAAAGTGTCTTTATAACTCCCTACCTAATAGGGGCCAGTATAGGAACAATGCGTGACTTTCCATCCCCCACAGCAGGCCCCCAGTTTTTTAACATAGGAAAGTGTATGACTGTGGGGGCTGAGGCATCACCATGCTTTTCTATATATGAGCCCAATTAAATAGGAAGATATATAAACCCCCAGTAGTCAGGTAAATAGATGCCGGAAAAGTGAGTATTCTAAAGTGTTTGTGTGGTAAATTCTGCAGAGATGAGTCTTGGCCGGGAGAAGTCATCATGGAGGTGTGGAGTAGATGGAGTAGAAAAAGGAAAATGAACAACTCATCAGAGAAGATGTCACCTGTGAGTCACTGGATGTAACTGCTCTGTAAATTACTTATATGTCTGTAGAGCCTGTGTACAACTGGTAGAGTCAAATGTGGTGCTTTGGTACTTAATTACGTTATTCACAGAGAAGAATCCCAGTAGTTGACAAACTAAAAGCCAAGTCATTTTTGGATCCAATGAGCGCTGAGACTCCAGAGGTATGTAGAGAAAGGTAAAATGCCACGTTTATTCGCAGAAGTTATGCATTGTGTGCAGAGGCGTAACTTGAAGCTCCGGGGCCCTGGTGCAAAAAGTGAAATGGGCCCCCCCCAGCTTCCATGTGCCACCGGTGTCTCCTTATGTGGCAGGAGGCTTTTGGGCCCCTTAAGGCTGCAGGGCCCGGTAGCGACTGCTACCTCTGCACCCCCTATAGCTACGCCCCTGATTGTGTGCATATAGCACTTGCTCAGACTTCATGAAGTGACGAAGTGCTATATGCACGCAATGCAATAACTTCTCCTAATAAACATGGTATTTTACCTTTCTCTACATACCCCTGGAGTCTTAGTGCTTATTGGAACCAAAACTTAGTTGGCTTTTAGTTTGTCACCTACCGGGATTCTTCTCGGGGCTTCATATACAGTCATATGAAAAAGTTTGGGCACCCCTATTAATCTTAATCATCTTTAGTTTTAAATATTTGGGTGTTTGCAACAGCCATTTCAATTTGATATATCTAATAACTGATGGACACAGTAATATTTCCGGATTGAAATGAGGTTTATTGTACTAACACAAAATGTGCGATATCAGTTATTAGATATATCAAATGGAAATGGCTGTTGCAAACACCCAAATATTTAGAACTAAAAATGATTTAGATTAATAGGGGTGCCCAAACTTTTTCATATGACTGTATCTCCTCCTGCACCCCTCCACTTAGAAGGACCAGGACATCAGAACCAGCAGCGAGCTCCTTACTGGCCAGAAACCAGCGCATTGCCTAATGGAGAGTTGTGCCTCCTTCAACAGTGCAACAACACCAGGTGAGCACATACAGATACACGTAGTCATCACAATTGGTGTCCTACTGTAACACACGAGGGTGCGCCCCGGCATCGGCTTTTCTTTTTATCTCTATCTCTCCCACTTGGTCCTTAAAGGGGTTGTATCATTACATTAAATGGTCTTCAGAATAAAGGGACAGTGAAAACAAGCAACTTTGCAATTGGAGGTCATTTGCAGAGCTGTTTTGTTTTCACTGTCTCCCTTATCTTCTGTTTCTGTAAACACTGTTCCCTAGTGTCGGTCGGATTCCACCTCCTTGCATTTCATTGGCTGACAGCTCTACTAATTTACATTCTGTCTGGCCCCCGGTCGTATTCACAGGAGCGCGCATTCCTGCCTCTCTCACCTAGAATAAGGGGCCGACAACAATATCACTCAGCACAGCCAGCAGCTCCACAGTAACACTGCAGCTGCTTCTACAATCAGAAAACAGCAGAATTGTGCCTCGGTGCCTAATGCTCCTGCGTGTAAACATAGAAGGGAGACAGATCTGTGCTGCTCTGGATGAGTTCATAGAAGACTGGATACAACTGTAACAAACCCCCATCTGTGAGAGGAGAAGAGATCAATTCTCTGAGTTAATAAAAGACTGTCTAGACTGAATGCAGGGCTGTGGTATGTAAACTGCTCTTACAAAATAAGACTGCATAGGGAGAGGAACGACACAGTGACATGTGGACTCAGACAGAGAGGGGGGGGGAGAGCAGGGATGTGCTATCCCCTCCCACTGATCTCAAACACACACTGACTCGGGAGCGAGCATGAACAGTGAAGGGGGGGATGATGTCATCCCCCTTCAGTTAAGAAACACCCAGCTGGGAGGGAAAGAAACGCCCCTGGATTTGCGGAGCTGAGAAACTGAAAGTACAATGAAACAGACGAACTGATGAAGCAATACATCCCCTTTAAGTAGCAATATTTTTAGGTCTTGATATTGTGGGATTTTATTTTAGTAACAATATGACGGTAAAACGTATAGAATGTTTGCTTTATGTATAGGTGTATTATTAGGTGACTTATTTATAAGCTCTTACACTTCTTAATACATCAATGTAAGGTGTATTTGCTATACACCTTACATTTTACATCTAGCATTTACTGCTTTATGGTGTTTGATTGGATAGACTATATTTAATCCAATAGGAGTCGATCATTTTTCTCTTATTCATTGGAGCCCACTTTAGCTGTAGCTCTTAGGGTGTAGTGCAGGAGGAACGAGGTTGGGGATGCCCTTATCAGGGCGAATACCCCACTTTTTCCTGGTTAGGCAGTGTTTATGTGGTAGGGATAGTATTTTTGTTAGTTTAGGATATTTTTGGTGAGCGTTCATTTATACCCTATTTAATATATGCAAATAAAAGTTAAGTTTTAGTCTACTTCCTAGGATTTATACCACTTTTGTGGTTTGGTGTATTATCTTTTTTGGGTATATCCAGGGTCTATTTATCTTAGTAGGTTGTCTCCTCCTACTTCATTTCAAGTGAAGTCTTTGTGTTTTTTTTTTACTTCTAAATACATGTATAAATATAGTACAGAAAAGCCTGGAGGAATAGACCAGTATTTTTGGCACAGAACGCTGCATGTTAGGCAAATACAGCAGAAGAAGTCATAATACTTTCTAGATTGTTTCCTATGTCGCATCACCGAGATACATCATATGAAAATAAAGGGCACCCCTATTAATCTTAATCCTTTTTTAGATTAATAAATATTTGGGGGTGTTTGCAACAGCCATTTCAATTTGATCAATCTTAAAATGATGACACATAATATTCCGGATTTGAAATGAGGTTTAATGATACAAACACAAATAAGTGCGATATCAGTTATTAATAACTCAAATGGAATGGCTGTTGCAAACACCCAAAAATTTAGAAACTAAACTAAAAATGAATAAGATTAATAGGGGTAGCACTAAACTTTTACATATGACTGTATAATCCCAAGGTGAGATTTCCCAAAAATCCTAACCCCCACCCTGGACAGAGACAAAGACGAAGTGTAAAGGGCTGCTTATCTGTACCCAGAAGTATCACTGTTATCTGTGGTGTTACATAGGACTGCAGGTTGACATCTACTTCCAATACTGTACCCAGAGAGTATCACTGTGTTTCTGTGGTGTTACATAGGTACTGCAGGTGACACTACTACATTATCTTTAACTCAGAGAGTTATCACATGTGTTATTGGGTTTTTACATAGGACTGCAGGTGACTCCTCTTACTACTTTATCAGTATACAGAGAGTTATTAACTGTGTTATACTGTGGAGTATACATAGACTGCAGGAGACAACATCTTACTACATTAATCTGTACTCAGAGATTTATCTCTTTGTTATCTGTGTATGTTACAATAGAAAAAGACAGCAGTGACATCTACTACATAAATCTGATACTCAGAAGTATCACTGTGTTATCTGTGTAGTTACATAGACTCCTAGGGACAACAACTACATTTGTCTTTGCTCAGATAGTTTATCACTGTTTTTATTTGTGCTTTGTTACATAGGACTGCAGGGGATCTTCTCTACATAATCTGTACACAGAGGGTTATACACTGTGTTTATCTGTGGTGAAACAAATGTATGTAAGGGAACTCTACTAACATGATCTGTACTCAAGAAAATATCACTGTGTTATCCTGTGGTTACATAGACTGCAGGGGGACATCTACTACATGCTCAGGTACTCGAGTAGGGTTATCACTGTGTTATCTGTGCAGTACATATGATATGCAGGGGACATCTAATACAGTACTGCACCAGAGAGATTATCACCCTTATCTGTGGTGTTTTACATAGGACTGCAGCTGGCATCATACTACTTTATCTGACTCAAGGGTATATAAATGTGTATATCTGTCGGGTTAACATAGACTGCAGGGGACAACTACTCCCATTTATCTGTACTCAGAAAGATATCGACTAGTGTTATACTAGAGGTGTTACAAAGGAGCAGCAGGTGACGTCTCTGATACTCTTTTGTGCCTCAGCCAGTGATGTCACCGCACGGCACTGTGCCTACATCTGTACACACTGGTGCAAGTTAGGAATTTTCTCAGGCTTTTGCTAACCATGAAGGACAATTTCTCTTTTTTTTCCTTTCATTGCCATTTCATTTCTGCCACTATTTTCTTGCCTTTTGATTCTTTGCAAATAAATAGGAAGTATATATTGCTAATTTCAACTTTGTAGTCAGTAAAATGTCAGAAACTAGAAATAGAGATTGGAATCGTTTTCGGGGGGCAGCGCCGGGTGCAGGGATCAACGGGGCAGAGAAATATTTTAACAGGACTGCAAATTACTCATGGATTGAAGCGCGTTAGTGACTCAGGAGAACAGGAAATATATGAACAATGCGCGTCCCTATTAACGGGAAGTTCACAAATGGCGCGGCCCCGCCAAGAGTGAACTACGCAGAAGACGAAATCCACTGGAAGGTAAAAAGTCCATGCCTGAGCACAGTGAAGATCATCTGCTCACTAAAAAACTTTGAAAAGAAATTCTACGAACGGAATCTGGTATAGAAAGGCCAGAGCAATGATCTCCAACATGAGGATGGCCTCCACAACCCACTGAGGTATTCTACAAACACCCAGCATGCCCAGCATCTGCGGCGAATCTCGCTGACTGCTGTCTATCGCAATCAATTCACAACAATTGATACGGATTGATCAAAGGAGACACAGCGTTTTATCCGGGGCTTGAGAGAGAAGAGCAGAGGATTTGTAGCTCGTGTACCGGAAATACACAAAAGAAAATCACACTTTAATAGATCAAATGAAAACCATTGATAGATATATAATATTAGAAAGTCAAGATAATAGATAGCGATATCTCTAAAAGGAGATAAGAAATTGATAGATGAATAAATAATGAGAATAGATAGATAGAAGATAATGGATAGATAATATGGGAGTTATATAAAGAATATTGCATAATATGAAAGGAGATAGATATGGGTAAGATAGATTGATAGATAGGAATAGATAAAAAGATAGATAGATAGATAGATAGATATATAGATATGAGCTAGAATAGATAGATAGTAAATAGGAGATAATTAAGGGATAGATAGATAGATAGATATATATAGAATAGAAGAATGAGATACGATAGATAGGAGGATAATATATTGATATATAGGAGATAATAGATATGATAGTATTTAGATAGAATAATAGATAGATAGATAGATTATGAAGATGGATAGATAGGATATGGATAGATTGATTGATCGATAGATAGATATGAAATGGATAGTAGGTAGATAGATTATGTGATGGATAGATAGAGATAGATAGAAAGATAGAAAGATAGAAAACATCTGGGGTACACACTATATACATTATGGTGATAGGCGAGCGGGGATTATGATAATATGAGATAGATAGATAGAAATAAAAGTGAAAGGGGAAGCGTGGGCCGGTAAAAAGAAAGGAATTGCGGCGCGCAGGTTCCGTTTAAACAGAACAAACACTCACTTATTTATAGGAATGTTATATTTTTTAAAACAGTGAGGAACTGATTCCATTCCTCACTAGTATATTAAAAACAATACACAACACATACCGTTAACGCGTTACGAGCCAGAACATAGCGACTTTCCTCAAAGCCCAACGAAGATAGTATAAAACAAACAGAACAATAAAAATATCAACAGCAGATATTTGTATAAAGATAGCATCATTCACAATTGATAGAAATCCTCTATTAAGGCCCTGAAGGACATTCACTTGGTCCACTCACCTGTCAAACAAGACACCCCTGAGATCCTCCTCTTGGAGGGAAAAGAATCTTAATCCTTTACAATCCTATTTCATAGATATAAAATTCCTTGAATATAATAAAATACGTCGATAAAAGAACTAACGATCTTAAATATATAGTTGTTAATAACCTTTAGAGATAAAAATAGTAAACATCAAAAATATTATTAAATAATTTTAGATATATTGCTATAGTTGTAAAATAAATAATAAATAGAATCAATTTAAAAAACACACATAATTAGCTACATAACATGGGAGCTATACCCTAATTTATTTCAGATAAATATCACATTGCTCACTAGTGTGGTTACCTGAATATTTGTGCATATATTAAAAGTATCGATGTATGCAAGCAGAAAATATCAACATATGAAGAGGACAGGTGAGGAGATTCAGTGTATCAGTTTATCTATCTCCTTTAGCTATACCCTATCTTATTTAAGATGAATATAACATTGCTCGCTAGTGTGGTTACCTGAATATTTGTGCATATATTAAAAGTATCAATGTATGCAAGCAGAAAGTATCAACATATGAAGAAAACAGGCGAGGAGACTCATTATATCAGTTCAACTGTCTCATTCAGCTATACCCTATCTTATTTAAGATGAATGTAACATTGCTCGCTAGGTGTTACTGAATATTTGTGCTTTAAATTAAAATATCGATGTATGCAAGCAGAAAATTCAACGAAAAAGGGGACAGGCGGGGAGATTCAGTGATCAGTTCCACTATCTCATTCAGTCCACTAGTTGTTTTGTTTGCAACGATACACCCCGAAAAACCTCTCTTTTCTGAATAACTGAAATCTGTTGGGACACTCGCTTTGAATGTGAGTCTATAGGGATAATGTTGATTACTGAAAAAGTTTTTGTAGGTGTTCTGCTGTTACAATGTCGGCCACACTTTGCCTTATATCCCCCTTATTTGTGCTGGCTCTGTGTCCATTCATCTACGGGTGATTGGGCATATTGTCCGACCCATCGTATTGTATTCCACATACACATTGTATTAAGTATATAAGAAACTGACTTTTACAGTCAAGATGGTTTTTAATTGTAAAGGATTCTTTTGTTGTATTTGAGATGAAATTTTTAGTTTCAATAATGTTCTTGCAGCAAAGACATCCCGGGGGAATTACATTTAGAGCTACCATTCTCTAGAATCGGATTTTAATGAGACTGGGAGCTAATATGCCTTTTAGATTGGGGGCTCTACTGAATATGAGATTTGGTTTTTCAGGGGCCAATGTACCTAGAAAGGGGTCTTGTTTAACCATATGCCAATGTTTTTTTTTTTTTTAACTTTTTTGATCTTGTTATGAGCGCTGTTGAATTGTGTTATTAGTGAAAAATCTGTAAATTTGTTTTCAATCTGATTTTTCTGTTTTACTTCAAGGCATTATTTTTGTGTTAGTCTATTAGTCTTTTCAAAGGCCTCTTTCAATAATTGTTTTGGATACTTTTTTTCAAGAAATCTTTTCTCCAAAAGAGAGGCCTGCTCTCGGAATGTTTTATTTTCGGAGCAATTTTTTCTGAGTCTTCTCATCTGTCCATAATGTATATTTGTTAGACACGGTTTGTGACGGGCACTTGCTAAATTAATTAAGCTATTTGTGTCAACGTTTTTAAAAAATGTTGAGGTAATAAATTTCTCACTATCTTTTGAAATTTTTAAATCCAGGTATTCTATTTCACTCGAATCAATATGTGCAGTAAGGAGGACCCAGTTGTTAGAATTTAGATAGGTTATAAAATTTTTAATCTCTTCTTTAGGCCTTCCAAATAAAGAACAAAATCATC
>JAODAL010036409.1:0-41717 GCA_025379985.1 Phyllomedusa bahiana
GCTGATTTGTAAGTTTGCCCACTCACATTGTAATATAGGTTGCAAACTATCAAATAAAAATATCTATCAAAAGGCACATAGGAATTTTTGAACAAGCATTTCTGCTACTTAGGGCACATGAAAAATTTTGAGGTTCTTAGTTCACATTCATCAAAACTGTGAACTAAGAACCTCAAAACTGTTCATGTATCCTAAGTAGCAGAAATGCTTTTTCAAAAAATCCTATGTGCCTTTTGATTTTAGTTGATAGTGTGCTATTGATATTGGAATGTGTAAGTATATTGCTGCCACACCAGTGTGCATCTATGCTCATTTTTTTCAAAAAAGTTTTTGGATGTGCAAAGCCAAATATTGTTTTCTAGCTTGTGTATGGAGGAGTGGCTGCCTCCTGGTTGGTTTTTCGCCCTAAAAAGAGGAAACGTTAGTGTAGGACCCACCTGAATTTGAGGTCCCCGTGAAAGAGCGGGAGGTGGGCTTAAGCCAGAAGCGTAACTTCAAGCTCTTGGGCCCTAGTGCAAAAAGTGAAAGGGGGCCCTGAAGTTACCATGCGGCATTTACAATACTGGTGTCTCGCTATGTGACAGAAGGGCTATGGGGGCCCCTCAGGCTGCTGGGCCCGGTAGCGACTGCTACCTCTGCATCCCCTGTAGCTACGCCCCTGGCTTAAGCAGTTTTGATCAATGGTGCTCCATTGGTGGCTCCATTGCTTGGGTCAAACTTAGTGCTTGCTGGGAGAACAGAGTGTGGAGTTAACAAACTGGAGTTAAAAACAGGAGAGAAAAACTGGTAAGTAAACAAACCTCTTTTATTTAATACCTCAATCTCATTAACTTTTTTTTTTTTTTTATCTTCATTTCTGTTGCACCGGGATAATGGGCAGCTTCACTAGCAACTTCCAGCAGTGCACAATCTGCCATATGTATGCACTACTGGAGCAAGAGGTCCAGGGTGAATACTGCTGTAGCAGATGTGAGCATGTTGCTTCTCTGGTAGCTCGCATTTTAGATCTAGAGGAGCAAAATGCGACACTGAGGGCGATTGACAATGAAGAGAAGAGAAAGCTACACTAGGAGCAAACAGATAGTGGGCTAAATGGGGAGGGTGGAGTATTGGAACAGCAGGAGAAGCCGTGTAGTTGGGTTAATGTAGACAGGGGGAGTTCTAGGGGTACCAGAAAAAGGAAGGCCACTTTTCCTCCTGAGATCCCTAGCAAAATTGCCAAGTTGGGTGATAATGCTGGGGAATCAGTCTCAGACATGGCAGCCCTAGTGGACACTGCTCTTCCTCGCAGCCGGAAGAGTAGCCCAACTAGTAGGGGGGAGGGGAATTCAGGTAAGAAAAGACAGTTAGTAGTTGTAGGGGAAATTCTATAATCGGGAAAGGGCGGATAGAATAATTTGTCCCACGACCGCCTCAACCAAATGGTTTGCTTCTCCCAGCTGCCAGGTTCGGCATGTGGTGGAACCGGGGTGGATAAATTTTACTGGGAGGGACTGCAATGACCCAGCTGTTGGGGTTTCCATGTTGGAACCAATGACAGAATACACGGTAGGTGGAGGATCCTAAAGAATAATTTTAAAAGAATTGGGCCCTCAAAGCTGAAGGGAAGGACCTCCAAGGTTGTGTTCTCCGGAATACTGCCGGTGCCATGCACTACTCAGGAAAGACAGCAGGAGCTCAGGTAGTTAAATGCATGGCTGAAATCTTGGTGTAGGACAGAGGGGTTTGGGTTCTTAGAGCACTGGGCTGACTTTTCATTGGGGTACAATCTGTTTTCTACTGATAAATTGCCCCTGAAGGGAAAAGGGGGTCTGCTGTGCTGGGGAAAGAATTCTAGAAGGGTGCGGGAGTATTTAAACTAGGAATAGGGGAGGCAATATAGAAAATGAAGGAGTAGATAGATGAGAAGTGGGCAGACTATATCAGCGGGTGAGAAGCGAATGGGGGAGGGGGAGAAACCCGGGTGGATAAGGAATCCATGTGTTGCAAACCAGCATTGAAGATATAGGTACCCACAATATTCATGTAATCTCATCCACTACTAATTGTGTAATAAATAATCACATGCTGTCCACTAAAGGTATAATGTATAACCCCATGCCATCATCTGAAAGGGTAATGTATAATCCCATGCCATCTACCAAAGGAGAGATGTTTAATCGAATGCCATCATCTGAACAGGTAACGTTTAATCCCATGTTGTCTACTGAACAGATAACGTTTAATCCCATGCTGTCTACTGAATGGGTAATGTATGATCCCATGCCGTCTAATGAACATGTTAGATACAATCCTAAACCGTTGAACGGAAAGTGTAAAACTGGGAAGGGAACTTAAAATGTCTATTCACAAATCTAGAAGTCTTGCAAACCAAAATGGGGGAACTTGAGGTGCTTGTTGTAGAGGAGCTGAAATTTATGTTAGGTATTGCTTTAAACATGGCTGGACTCCAAAGCATGATTTGGGAATCAACCTTCAAGGATTTAATCTATTTAAAGGGAAAAACAGAGCGAACAGGAGGGGAGGTGGAGTGTGTCTGTATGTAAGGAGTAATATTTAAGGCAAATATGAAAGAGGTAATTACAGGGGGAGTAGCTAATGATGTGGAAACATTGTGGGTGGAAATACAAGGGGGGAATAATACAGAAAATATTATTTTTGGTGTAATCTATAGACCCCCGAACATCACTGAGGAACTAGAAGAACAGATGCATAATCAAATGGTGCGGGCAGCACATGCAGGTACAGTGATAATAATGGGTGATTTTAATTTCCCAGGCATTGACTGGGGTCACGGTTTAGCATCAACTGAAAAGGGAAGGAATTCCTCAATCTGTTAGAGGATAATTTTATGGGGCAGTTTGTGGGGGAACCCCTTAGAAGTGATGTTCTGTTGGATCGGTCATTTCTAACAAAGCAGAACTAGTTGGAGCGGTCCAAAGTTCTTTTAAAATCTTGGTAACAGTGACCACAATATAATTCATTTTAGAGTAAATTGCTAAAAAGAAAAACAGAGCGGGAAGGCAAAAACATTTAGGATGACATGTATGATCGGGCTTTTCGCCTGTTTTCTGGCGTAACCTGCGCCTCACCGGGGGCCAATCCCCCCGTCGGTCGCAGGATGCGGTGTTTAGGCGCAGCGTTCGCCACTTTCGGCGGCCTCGATGAGGGGCCGGGGAATGGGGGCCCCGTGTTGGCGCGGGGTAGGGGGTTCCGGGGCGGACGCGGCGCGCTCGAAAACTCTGAGGCATTTTACGATCGCGAGACGGCAAAGTGCGGCGCATTTTCAGCACTCGGCGCTCCGACAGGCAGACCTGGTTTTGTTTTGGTCTAAAAAGCTCCGGCGGAGGCGAAAGGAAGCGAGAACGGACATGTGAGGAAGCATAGAAAATCGTATCAGAAATCTCGGCGCTCGGCTCCGTGCGCATGGAGTATGAGTCCCCAAAAAATCGCCTTTATAAAGGGGGAAAACATTCTCAGAAAAGACTCAAACCTCAAAAATAAAAAAAAACATAAGAAAAAATCACTTTCCAAAAATCTAGAACGGCGCAATATCAAGAATTGGATATTTGGAAATCGCCAGGAAATACATAATTCAAATTTCTGAAAGCTATTCTCATTGTCCGGCAGAAACCGGCCAATTCAGAATAGGAGCGACAGTGAACGCCATTAAAACCTATGGTGAAATATTGACAAATCAAAATTCAAAGGCGGACAGTTCAAAATACAGTAAAAAAGGCACAAAATAGCTGATTGCTGAGCTAAAGCGGGCTTGGGCTAGCTCAGCCATCAGAATAGGAGCGACAGAGACCCCATTAAACCTATTGAAGAAATATTGACCAATCAATATCAAAGGCGGGACACTTCATAAATACAGTAAAAATGCATAAAGAGCTGATTGGTTGAGCTAGCGGGGGCTTGCTATTCCCAGCCAATCAGACGAACTACTTCTCCCTTTGTTAGTCTAGGAGAATCGGTCGCAATGCATATCTCGCTCTCAGCGCCGTGCGGCATGGAGTATGATAATAAAAATCATTTTATTAAGTGTAAAATATTCTCTGGAAACAGAGCTGGAAAACACCTTCTCTATAACAACAATAATAAAATCCCAACACCGTGTTTTGTCGCCGAGAACCGCGCTACCATTCGGAATTGCAATAGATAAGAATTGCCGGGATAATACAGTAATTCAAATAGTTATTAAGCTCTTCCATTGGTCGGCAATAAACCAGCCAATCAGAATAGGAGCGACAGTTGTCCCATTAATACCAATTGGAAGAACTATTTGACCAATCAGAATAGGAGCGACATGTGGCCCATTCTAAACCTATGAAGGAGAATTACCAATCAGAATAGGAGCGACAGGGAAACCATTCTTACCTATGAAGAAAAATTGAACCCATCATATTCAAAGGCGGGACAGTTCAAAATACAGTAAAAAGGCAGAAAAGATCTGATTGGTTTTAGGAAGCGCGGGGCGCTCGTCCAGCTAAGTCCAATCAGAGCGCGAAGCTACTTTCTCATAGAGGTTCTATGGGGAAAAAAATTCAGAACGACCTGTAATTGGCTAAGTTAAAAGATGCTCGGTTATTTTTGGATCCAAAGGGAGAGCGAGCACGCTCCCTATGGGGATTTCATTGTCAATCTAAAGAAAACTGTACATGGCTCGTGAAATCAAATGATAATACTGCGCGAAGTTGTCCCGATGTGTTATATAAAATGAAGTGAATAATATGTGGGGTAAATGAAAAAAAATAATAATATGTTTTTTTGTTAGTGGATGTATTCAATAAAATTCATAGTTAATTCTTTAATATTCGTTGGCCAAGGAATCAATAGTAATGGTTAATTGTAAAATAAAGAAATAAACATGATTTTAATATTGAATTAATATTCTTTTTCTTTTTACACCCATATATTGTTCATTATTATATACACATTCGGTACATACTTCTGTAGTCCTTATCATATGAATTCCGTCCATTACAGTTTTATTTCTGATTGCATTAGAAAACCCATAGGAGCGTCGCTCGCTTCCCATTGGCCCAAATAACCGCTCCTCTTTTAACTTAGCCAATCACAGAGCTCGCTCTGAATTTCTTTTCCCCATAGAACTCTATGAGAAAGTAGCTCGCGCTCTGATTGGCTAAGCTCGGCCCCCCCTAAATCCTCTTTTCTGCTGTTTATGTGAACTGGAAGATTAAACCAATTAAATTTACCTGTATTTCCGGCAATTCTCCCCTATCCTTATGCATGGCGTCCTATCTGATTGGCGGGTTTATCCCGCCCAATAGAAAGCTTAAACATTTGAATTACTGATTTTGGAAAATTCTTATTTGCAATTCCTTATGTAGCGCCGGTTTTAAAACCGAAATTTAATTTTTTTTTAAAAAATTTACAAAAAAATTTTATTTAAAAAAAAACAACCAGGCCCCTGAGGCCGAGATTCTTTTCCCGATCTCCCCCTAACTACAATGGGAGAATTCTCGCTTTGTTTGGGCTGGGATACCCAAGCCCCCCTAGCCCACCCAATCAGCTCTTTTCGCTTTTTACTGTATTTTAAAACTGTCCCCCTTTTTTAGTTTTAAATGGGTTTTTTTTCTTTGGGGTCGCCCTATTCGATTGGCTGGTTTTTTTGCCGCCCAAAGAAGGCTTAAAACAATTTGAATTACTGTATTCCCGGAAATTTCCTCTTTTTAAATTTCCCTTTGTGCGCCGGTCTCGGGGACAAACCGTTGTTGGGGTTTACTGCTTTATTTTTTAAAGGTTCAGCCTTTTTTGAAATGTTTTACTTTTTAAAAATATTTTTTTTTAAAAACCCCTGCCGACGGCGTGAGCGCCGAGATTTTCATCGCCATCCTCCAAATACAAAAGGGGAGAAGTACTCGCGCTCTGTTGGTGGGGGAAACCAAGCCCCGCTAGTTTACCAATCACCTTTTCTGCTTTTTACTGTATTTTGAACTGCCGCTTTTTATTTTATTGGCAACTTTCCCTAGGTTTAAAAGGGGCTTTTGCTCCTATTTTATTGGTTTTAAGGGCCTAAAACTTTTTTTTTTTTTTTTTTTTTCTCGGCAACAAACGCGTTGTTCGGGATTTTATTAATGTATGTTTGGAAGGTTTAGAAGGTTTCAGCTCTTTTTCTGAGAATATTTTACACTTAATAAAAATGATTTTATATTATGCATACTCCTGCCGGCACGGCCCTGAGCAGCTGAGATTTCATTGGCGCCGATAACTCCATAAGACAACAATGGGGGAGAAGTATCTCGCACTCTGACTGGGTAGGATAGCCAAGCCCCCGCAAGCTCAGCTAATCAGCCTTTTTTTCTTTCTACCTTTTTCTGCCTTTTTTACTGTATTTGAACAGTCCCGCTTTGAATTTGAGAATTGTCCATATTTCTCCATAGGTTTTAATGTTCTCTGTCGCTCCTATTCCAGATTGGCTGAGCTAGCCCAAGCCGCTCGCTAGCTCAGCCAAACAGCTAATTTCAGGCGTTTTTAACTGTATTTTGAAACTGTCCCTCAGGCCTTTTGATTTGATTGGTCAATATTTTCTCACAGGTTTTGATGGGTCTCTTCCGCTCCTATTCTGATTGGCTGACTAGCCAAGCCCCCCTAGCTCAGCCCAATCGACTCTTTCTGCATTTTTTGCTGTATTTCGAACTGTCCCTCCTTTGATTTAGATTGGTCCAACTTTCTCATAGGCTATATTGGTTCACTGTCGCTTCCATTCTGATTGGCCAGTTTCTGCCGACCAATGAAGATAAGCATTTCATAAATTTGAATTATCTGAATTTCCCGGCAATTGTCCCATATCCTAATTCTTGAATTGCGCCGTTCTAGATTTTTTTGGAAGTTGTTTTTTTAATGTATTTTTTATTTTTGAGGTTGAGCTCTTTTCCATAGAATTTTTCCTCCCGCCTTTATAGAAGGCGATTATTTGATTCATAATAACTCCGCACGGACATCTTAAATGATTGTTAGTCTGTTTTCCAGCCTGTCTCGAATCGGAAAAAGATTTTCTGGACGCAGTCCTGCACTACTCAAAACCCCCCCACACAGGCGAGGCCCGGGAACTTTTCCCCCGCTGATACGAGTGCACCCCTCGGACAGGCGAATCTTAGGCGCAGCTCCGCACCTGCGTCCATGTCCCCGCTTCTCCCGGCGCTGCTCCCCACACCCTGGCGAGGTCATCGGCGGACTTATTCCACACGCATGTATGATCGCACTAACCTCCGGCGGCGAATCTCAAGTGCAGCCCCGCACTGCGCCTAAGTCCCGCACGTGGCCTCACACACTGGCGAGGCGAGGCTGACTTTTCATGGTATGTATGGAGGCGGGCGCCTCGGCCCGACATAAATCAGGCCGCAGCTTTCACTCCGAATCTGGCGAAAACGGCGCGCTCCGACCCCGGCTAGCTTCATAGATGTCTGTGCCCTCTAATTTTAAAAGGGCCAAAATATTCCTTATTGAAGTTATGCTATACAGGACCTAGACTGGAGCATATATATCAAATGGTGATATAGATGCCAAGAGGGGGAGCATTTAGAATATATTTTTGTGGGAAATTTATTTCAAAATATAAACCTTATGAGTAAAATATAGGCACTAAAACTAAAACCAACATGGCTTTCCACGCTTCTGTAAGAGGGCAATAAACAAAAAAAAAGGCATTTAAAAAATATAAGTCAGAGTGCTCGGCACATCCTTATGAAATTATAGAGACATAATAAAATCTGTAAAAATGTGAAAAAAGCAGCTAAAATTCAAAAAGCAATGGCAGTGGCCAGGACTTGCAAGACTAACCCCAAGAAATTCTTATAAGCAGATAAATGCCAAAAAGCCGAATGGGTCAGAGCAAGTAGGGCCCTTATAAACCCTGTGTATGGGGAGCTGGACTTGGTGACCAAGAGAAGGCAGAAGAACTAAATAGGTTCTTCAGCTCAGTATATACTATCAATGAAATAGTAGGTGGCAGTACTGTTATTACATCATCTGCTATAATTAATTGGCTCAGTGTAGAAAAAGTCCAACGCCAAGTAAAATAAACTGAAATTTACAAGGCTCGTAGGCCCTGGAATGGCATTCACTCCAAGAGTTCTAAAGAGCTCAGGCTTGGTTATCTCTGTGCAACCTGTACAGATATTTAGAGATTCCCCCGTTGACTTGAATAGTACCAGGAGACTGGCGCAAAGCAAATTGTAGTTCTCATACTTCAAAATATGTTCCAAGTTCCATTGCCCAGGTTAATTATAGACCAGTTGTAAGTTTTAACATCTTTGTGGGAAAAATGATAGAAGGGCTCCATAAGGGACTATATACAGAGGTATCTGACAAACACAATAATTTAATAGTGATTAGCCACATAGGATTTACTAAGGAACAGAAGCTGACATGACCATCTGATTTCTTTTTATGAAGAGGTGAGATAGAAGTTCTGGGATAGTGCGGCAGCTAGTGGATATTGTGTTTTTGAGACTTTGCAAAAGTGGAATTTGTGAACACTATCCTTCAAAGCAATTTGTTAGGGTAAATTAGAATACCCTAGGGTTAAAGATACCAGTGTTAATTGTGGATTAAAAACTAGCAGCTGGATCGTACTCCTGAGAGTGGTGTAAATGCTCTACTCTGAGTGGTCTTACTCAGAATATCGATGAGATCCTCAGGCTCAACAAACGTACCACATAATAAAAAGACAATAAAAAAACGATAAAGTGAAGGAACGGAACGTGCACAGATAAACACAAAATAATGCCAAGAAGAACACCACGCTATGCAGTGTATTCGCAAACAAAGGACGACAGCTCAAACACTAGCAATCCGACCATGAACACAACAAGAGAGCAAGGTGTCAACCCCCTTGTGCAAATGTGGGTTCAATGTGGAAAAATGTAAGGTACTGCAATCTGGGGAGAGAATAATCTTACAGGCATCCTATGTCCCTAGTGAGAAAAACTTGGAGAATCGCTTGTTGATAAAGAACTGGGAGCGTTTCTTGTAGATCATAAGAACAACAGAACAGCAAATCAATATCAAATCAGCCGCCTCTAGGCATAAGATAATGCGTGTATAAAAAGAGGCAAGGGACTCCGGACAAGGGGATGGTCCGTACTAGTATGTATCAACCGCTGTTATAACAAGTCAATGGATTGCAATCCTCACTTAAAATATGCTGTTTCATTTCTGGGCCTCAGTTTAATCGAAGAGATGTAATGGAGCAAGAGAGAGTAAACAAAGACAGCAAACCAAACTATAAGGGGATGGATCATCTTAGTTATGAGGAGAGGTATTTATAATTGAACTTTGTTTTAGTCTTTAGAAAAGACGGTTTCGAGGACATTAATAATTTATAAAAATATATAAAGGTCCCTACAAAAAGATATGGGGAAAATTATCAAGTGAAGCCCCCCTCAAAAGACAAGGGGACATTCCTTCGACTAGAGACAAAAGGACTCAATCGTCCAGAGGGAGAAGAGCGTTCTTCACTGTAAGAACTATGAATCTGTTGAATAGCTGCCTGAGGTGCTGTCACAGCATGAACTGTTAGAGAGTTTCAAGAAAGGCTTAATACTACCTCTGGAACTAAAGAATATAAAAGCTAAGAGCCAAGAAAAATTCTTGATCTGGCAGGAGAGGCTCTGGGTCAGAGATACGGTCTCCAACTAGCAGATTGGTTCTTGCCTGTGGGTTCCAGGCATTAACCAGTGGTGAGGCTGGGCTTAATGTCCTTGTCTCTTTCCCACCCCACCACACATTTTCTCCCCCACCCTTGGTTTGAACTTGATGGACAAACGTGTCTTCTTTCAACGTACTAACTATGAAACAAAGTAACCGTCAAAATATTTTCAAAAGTATCCTAAGTAGCAGAAATGCTTTTTCAAAAAATCCTATGTGCCTTTTGATTGAGAGATAGAATATCCAAAATAGAATCCAGTAAATCACATTGTATAAATTATATACATTTTATTTTCATTTTTGCTTGAGAGAAATAAGATTTGATCCCCTACCAACCATTAAGAGGTCTGGCTCCATAGGACCAGTTAGATGCTCCTAATCACTCAATTATCTGCATTAAAGACAGCTTTCTTAATTATTCACCTTTATAAAAGAACTCCTGTCCGTAGACTCAATTAATCAGTCAGACTTCTAAGATCACTACAACATGGGCAAGACCATAGAGCTTTCTAAGGAGTCGGGGGACAAATCATAGACCGCACAAAGCGGGGAATGGGGCTAAAAAAACCACAGTAAACGCGGGGGTGGAAGGAGACAACTGGGGAAAATAGTAAAAAAAATAAGAAATACAAAATACTGAAATCAACACAATCGGGGGCACCATGAAAAATCTCCCTCGTGGGGTATCCTTGATCAGAGAAGGTGAAGATCAGCCAAAACTACACGGGGGGAACTTATTAATGATCTCAAGGCAGCTGGGACCACAGTCACAAAGAAAACCATTGGTAACACATTATGCCGTAATGATTTAAAATCCTGCAGTGCCCGGAAGGTCCCCCTCCAAGAGCGCATGTGCAGGCCCGTCTAAAATTTGCCAATGAACACCGGGATATTCTGTGAGTGATTGGGAAAGGGTGCTGTGGTCGATGAGACAAAAAAATTTGCCTTTGGGGATTAACTCAACCCCGTTTTGGAGGAAGAGAAATGCTGCCTATGACCCAAAGATCAGCATCCCCACTGTCAAGCATGGAGGTGGAAACATTATGTTTTGGGGGTGTTTCTCTGCTAAGTACATAATCTCCAAAAATTTGGGAATCTCGCAAGAGAACAAAGAGTGACTTTTGATCACTATATTTACTATTTTGCCATAGGCAAACTTAAACTCTATCAGTTCTCTATCTATTAAACACTAAAACGTAACTTTTATTATATCTAACTCTTAACCGCTATACACACTACTACTACTACTACTACTACTACTACTACTACTACTACTACTTCACTGCATCAATGGGAGAATGGATGGAGCCATGTACCGTAAAATCCTGAGTGACGACCTCCTTCCCTCCGTCAGGACATTAAAAATGGGTCGTGGCGGAGTCTCCCAGCAAGACAAAGACCCAAAACATACAGCAAAGGAAACAAAAGAGTGGCTCAAAAAGAAGCACATTAAGGTCATGGAGTGGCCTAGCCAGTCTCCAGACCTTAATCCCATAGAAAACTTATGAAGGGAGTTGAAGCTCCGACTTGCCAAGTGACAGCCTCAAACTCTTTTTGACTTAGAGATGATCTGCAAAATTCCTCCTGACATGTGCGCAAACCTCATCATCACTTACAAAAAACATCTGACTGCTGTGCTTGCCAACAAAGGTTTTGCCACCAAGTATTAAATCTTCTTTTCCAGAGGGATCAAGTACTTATTTCTCACTGCAAAATGCAAATAAATTTATATAATTTATACAATGTGATTTTCTGGATTTTATTTTGGATATTCTATCTCTCAATGGTGAAATTAACCTACCCTTAAAATTATAGAGAGTTCATGTCTTTGTCAGTGGGCAAACTTACACAATCAGCAAGGGAGCAAATAATTATTTCCTTCACTGTAGGTCTTATTTTTCTTGTAGAACACTCACTAGCTGGATCTCTGTCCCACAGTTCAGACCAGGCAGATTTTCAGATTCACTGCATGCTTGCTATGATGCATATTCGCTGATGATCTGGCTCTTTGAAATCCAATTTCAGGGTCCTATTCAGACCACACTACTTAAAGCCATCTTTGCACATGTTTCTGGACTATAATTTTTCTTGCCTCTATAAAGTAAGATTGTATAGCAAACCACAGGTTCTATCAGTGTCAGACTGTGGTGCCCAGGGCCAACAGGTGCAGTTCATTCTAGTTGAGCAGTTTCTGGGCCCACCGGATGAGTTTATTTTAGGGGTCCACCCTACAGCTACTGTACATGACTGTACATGATTCCTATACTCTGTCTCTTGCTTTCTGACTCTCTTTCTAGGCTTTACTGCCTCTTTTGAGGATGTATAAGCAGTTAAAAAACAACTCCAGGTCTACCATGCTCAGGGACCTACCTGGGGTTTTCCCTATTCCCCTGTGGGCCAGTCCGAGCCTAGGTTCTATGATCACCAAGTGTAAGTTTCAAGGGACTACAATTAAGGTTTTCATTGCTAGGGGTACACTTGTGCCATGATGTAGCTTGCTCTGAGGCTGACTTAAAAAATTTTGTTAATTTTGGATGTGTCAGACTACTTCTTTGCCTTCTTCATATTTATGTGAACAATAGTATAAGCAGAGCCATCGCCTATGGCCACATGGCAATGATAAAATCCCGCTCGAATCCTGATTAAGAATCCGGCCGGTATTTTATCGTCTTGTCAATGGTTTTGGGGGGCGGTTCTGTCCACGGTTTGCGGACTCGCCCGCCACCCTTAACCATTAACTAGCACACCCTCTAGCTGAAAAACGGATGGAAGATTGTGCATATTCCGGGTTTTTCAGGACGGCGGCAGTTAGAAGTCCATCTGGCTGAAAATCCATTCAGTATAGACTACTGGGCAGATTTTCTGTTAAAGTATTTGGGAATGGTTGCTTGTTAGTTCTCTGACGGAAATATTGGACCCACAGTGGTGTTTTATTTTACACTGATTCATTTGTATACAATATTGTAGTAGGGTTCGTAGCTCGGTGCCCACTAGTAAAGTTGATCCTTGGGACCCTCCAGTGGAGTTGATTCTTGGGGCCCATACTAGAGCTACTGAACAAGACTGCACATACTACACTTGTCCTTTGCTCTCTGTATTTTTTTCCCAAAAATCAGCCCCAGGGTTACCAAGTCCAGGGGCCCCGTGGGTATTTTTCCTGCTCTTCTGTGGACAAGTTCGAACCCGCTCCATTGCCAGTGCTTCAGTGGTCTCTGATGGGTTTGATTTGTTTCCTGCAGCAATGATGCACTATACATGGACGTGAATGCTGCACCAATCACTAGATTCAGCATTGATGCTAGTATATATGACACAGTGTTAGACTGAAGTTCCTTAGGCCTCCAGAGGACATATTTTGAGGGCCCACAATCTAAGCAGGACAGTGTCAGATTGGGATGCCTGAGCTGATTCTTCGCCCACTGATGGAGTTTATTCTTGGGGCCCACTGTACAGCTACAGTAAATTACTGCAAATAATGCACATGACTCTTGCACTCTGTGTGAGAGGTGTAGGAAATCTTATTCTAGTTATCCTTATTTGGGAAAGCAGTATGAGTGTACGATAGAGATTTAGGCATAGTAGTATAAGGAAAGTTATATTTAGTGGCCATAGATTAACATTGAAGTTGTGTATTAGTGTCGCATTAATGTGCCTATGGAGTTTTTGAACAGATGGGGATCTGCCACGCGGAATTAACAAGCAGTGTATACTGAGCAGCCTCAGGGAGAAGGATCTCCATTCGGGGAGAAACAGAAGAGGGGCAGGGCCAGCGAGCCAGAGACTTGAAAGAAATGAATCTTCCACCAGGGAGAAAATGTTTTATCTTAGCACTAGAAAACAGAGTCTGCCAAAATCGGTTTATCAGTGGAGAGAAAAAGACCCCATTCCGCTGGAAAATGAGTAGGAGAGGCCTGATGGATTTGAGTGGAAAGCCAGAGAAACGCTAAGTAGCGGACCCCCATGAGAAACCCTTGTATATAGTTCAAGTTTGTCAGCAAGCAGACCGGGAGGGAGCCGGGGCAGAACATTGCCTTCCAGCCCTAGCGTGTCTGAGAAGGGGCAGGAGGCCCTGAAGTGCAGCAGGAGAGTCAGCGGCAGTCTGGACCAGTGGACGAGCCACAGGAAAGTTTAGAGCAGTGAGACAGCAGATAGGAGAGTTCGGGTACTGCGAATGCTGAAGGAGCTGCAGTTCTCCCGGACAGCATGTGTCATGTCTGTTTATTTGTACGCCGTTACACCGCAGTGAGTCCCACATCGTCTCTCCCCGCAATACAAAAGAACCTGAAGGAGTGGCATTCAACACCCTTACATCTGCTCAGGCTCAAACTAACCCACAGGGGAGCAAAGGAAACCACCAGTGGGCCCTTGGTATGATGGACACCTAGGCAAGTCAGGCCTGGAGCTGCGTTTCAAGAAGAAAGAAACAAACAGACTGAAAAAGTCCTGTAGGGGGACCTATTCCTACCTACAGTAAGCTTATATATCTCCCTACTACCTAATAGGGGCCTAAATACCAACCTAGTTAAGGGGGGCCTCTATATCTACTCTACATCTACTTACAGTGGGGTTAAATATTTATGTAATACAGAGGGCCTATATACCTACCTATTTAATGGGGGATCAATATTACCACCTACCTACCTAATGGGGGCTATTACCTACCTATCTTCTGAAAAAACGTAATTCCTAATGGTGAGCTATATACCCACCCACCTACTAAACGGGGGGCCTATTTACCTACCTGCCTAATTGGGATATACCTACATAAAAGGGGCTCTAACTATGTGGTCTCTATGTGGCGGTGTTGTAGGTTATACCTGAGCTGGTATCTGACCGTTCTGTTGTCTGTACTGTATATGACAGTGTTTTAGGTTATATCTGTGCTTGTATAGCGGCAGTGTACATTTGTCCCTGTTAGTGAAACTGAGTGCACACCTGTTCCTGACCCTGTGATTAGGGGTTTCTCTTCACCACTTTTACTTTCATGCTTAGCGGTTTAGTGGGTTATTGCCACAGCTGCTTATTTGTCATAACCTTATCCCGCAAATAAAAAACCCTCACACAGCTCCATGGACGCAAAAGTAAAAAAGTTTTGAATCTTAGAATTAAGTAACATAAAAACATGCTTTTTTTAAGTGACGATTAAAGGGACGGCAGAAAAAGTGAGGGTGTGGTCTGTAAAACGGGGCAACAAATTTAGCGACAGCTCTGGGTGGCCAAAGTTCTAGCTATGCTATTGGTCTTGCTATGCTTTGGGTCCTGATATATAAGGGATGCATTATTATGTCAGAGCTTGGGCCTGCTGAAGGATCCCCTGGTACTCTGGTGGCCAGTCTGACCCTGGTACGCCATGTGGTTGTGTGGTAAGTGGACAACTAGCGGAGACCACCGGAGTGACTGAGCTAGAGTGAAAGTAAACGTAACAGATCATGCTTTTATTTCTTAGCATTTCCTGCAATTAGGTTAATTGATTTCACTCCCGGACAACCTCTCACAATCATTAACCCCTGTGCGCAGTTGTCTGTGGTTATCTTACAACATTGACTAATTTCTTTTGTTGTGTTCATCACAAAGGCATTTATTATCTCCTATCGTTGTTAATTTACCTTTGTATTTTTAGACTCTTCCAGCAATTTTTCAATGATGAATATACTCAAAATGCATTTTAATATTAATGTGGCTTTTTTTTTTTAACACAGGATACTTTAACGTTGCAAGTTCTTGGAAGTAAAGTTGTTGGAAAATGCACGTCGTTACAGCTGGTTTGTCTGGCCGCCGTCAGTTTTGGTAAGCTGCTTTTATGTTTTTTATTTATAACATTTATTAATAAAAAGTGGGAAAACAATGAAATGTTATCTCCTTTTATTTTGCCCTTATTTATAACAATTATTTTTAAAGGGGATTTATCACTTCATCAGTTTGTGTGTTTCATTGTACTCTCAGCTTCTCAGCTCTTCAAATCCAGGAGCGTTTCTTCCCCTCCCAGCTGGGTGTTTCTTAACTCAAGGGGGATAACATCATCCCCCCCTTCAGTGTTCATGCTCACTCCAGAGTCAGTGTGCTCTCCCCCCCCCATCTCTGTCTGAGTCAACATGTCACTGTGTCGTTCCTCTCCCTATTCAGTCTTATTTTGTAAGAGGTGTTTACATAGCACACCCTGCATTCAGTCTAGACAGTCTTCTATGAACTCAGAGCACTGATCTCTTCTCCTCTCACAGCTGGAGGTTTGTTACAGTTGAATCCAGTCTTCTATGAACTCATCCAGAGCAGCAAAGATCTGTCTCCCTTCTATGGTTACACGTAGCAACATTAGGCACCGAGGCACAATTCTGCTGTTTTCTGATTGTAAAAGCAGCTGCAGTGTTACTTTGCAGCTGCTGGATGTGCAGAGTGAAATTGTTGCCGGCCCTTTATTCTGAGTGAGAGAGGCAGGAATGCTCGCTCCCGTGAATACGACTGGGGGGAAACAGAATGTAAATTAGTAGAGCCGTCAGCCAATTAAATGAAAGGAGGAGGAATCCGACCGGCACTGGGGAACTGTGTTTACACAAAAAGAAGATAAGGCAGACAGTGAACACAAGACAGCTTTGTAAATGACATCCAATTGCAAAGTTGCTTGTTTTCACTGTCCCCTTATTCTGAAGACCATTTAATGTAATGATACAAACCCTTTAAGTTAATGCAGATGAGTAACAAAAGTATTTAAAATAGGAAACTATCTTCTAAAAACAGTGAAACAATTAAGGGAGTATCACCAACTCAAAAATTACTGGCATATCCACAAGATATGCTACAGATGTGCAGGTCCCACTTCTAGGACTCACACCCAGATGGCCTCTCTCAGTTCATTTAGGGATGTGTGAATTCAGCTGAGCACACTATCCCCCATAGAATTGAATAGAGACCACAACACAAATGAGAATGGGCCGGTAAGAGGACCCCTGTTCTCAAAATAGGTGTGGGGTCTAAGAGATGGGACCCTCATCTATCAAACATGTCATATGCTATCAAGGTCTAATATTAGAATACCAAATTTTAATTCTTACAAAGGGGGTAACAATTACAAGGAATAAAGTTTTGAAAAAAAAAGGCCTTTTAAAACCTACGGTTTTCAAAGGCAAAAACCCCTAAGAGGCGGATGCCAATTCCCCTAAAGAAAAAAAATTTCCCTTTGGACTCCCAAAGATAAAAAATAACCCGGACAAGTCCCTTCCCAGAATCTAGTCACATGTTAAAATTTTGTTTTTTGAAAGAAAGGCATCAACTCCCTTTTATGTGTATAAATGTTCCTAAATATCTATACCTATAAAAATTATTTGAAAATAGCTTTTACCTTTAAGGAGCTTTCTGGCCTCTAAATTGTTTTTCAAAGATGGCTCAGAATGGTGGAGAATAATTAAAGGGGTTGTCTCGTTACAGCATTTGACAGCCTTAAGCGGTGCCAAGCAAGCTTGTGAAGGAGGGCCCGATTTTCTCCACCCATAAAGGGGGTATTTTTTCTCTTAAAAGACCCCCCCCCCAAAGTGTGCACGTGATTTTCATCCTGGACCCAAAGGGAAGGAGAGGATCTCAGTTTCCCCAGGCAAAGGGCATGGCACACAGAAAAATGAAAAATGCTGTCCAAAATAGATGGCATTTCAGTTTTTTGCTTTAAACATCCCTAAGGGATCTTTGGGAAGTAAAAAGCTAAGGAAAACTCAAATATTTTTCTAAATTTCCGCTCCTCTAAACTTTGCAACTATAAGGTTTTGATTTTCTGCTCTAGAAAGATGGGTGAATTTTTTTTCTCCCCCCCAGTTTGATATTCCTGCAGATCATTCACCCTGAACTCAAAAAACTGCAGAAAAAAACTATACTTTATTGTTTGTGTTTACAGGGGCGCACATCTGTATCCACGGGGTTTAGGGGGACCTCGCTCTGCTCCAAAAGTTGTTTTGTGTGGGACGCCAGTACGCTGTTTTCCTCTCTTAGTAATTTTCTTTTACGGGAACGCTGTGAACTGCTGGTTCGTTTCTGATTCACTCAAAAGTGATTACTGGGACGTACATCTATTCGCTAAATTGTTTTTTCATGGGGTGGGCAAAACAGTTTTGTTTTCGCTGTATGAAAATTTTTATGGGGCTGCACATCTTACTGGGGCCCTTTTGTTTCTCTTTATTTTATTGGGACTGCAAAATGAATTTTGCAGGTCTGCCGATGTAATACGCACATCTTACTGGAAAGCTGTTTTTCTCTTTTTGTTTTTTCGTGGGGATGCATATGAGATTTAGTGGGTCTGCAGATGTAAGACTGCACATCTTACAGGGACTTGGTACAGCTGTGTTCTCTGTTTCGATTTTTCGACAAAAGTTTTTTGTGGGGCGCCATCTGTTCACAAAATTGTTTTACATGGGGAAACCCCAGTTCAGCGTGTTTTCTCTGTATGTAATTTGCATGGGTTTCATTTACATGGGACTGTTTGTTTTCTCTTTCGTTTTATGTGGGACTGTTTTATGAGTTTTCGTGGGTCTGGGACTCCCTGAGTGCTAACTGGCCTAATGCTGCCCCCTAAAGCAGCAAAGACTTACTGCACATGTCCAGTCAAGAAAGGCCATAAGGCTTGTTTACACGCTTACTTTTGGGGCCATTTTACCCAAATATTAAAGGACTCGCTCTAATAAGCTAAATGCACCCCAAACATTACGGTTAAAACCAAAACTCTCATACAATCGTATTGTCGCGCGGTAGATAAATTTACATTCATTTATTCACGGGGCTTATGCGCTGCAAGTAATGACAATCTATGGGGCCGGCGGAATTAGCCGTGTGCATATAGCCTAAGAGTAAGTCCAAACGGAGTGTACAGCTTTTTACATTGATTGTACACAAGTGTTTACTGGCGCAACAGGTCAATTCTTTGACATGGGTTACTAACCAATAATAATAAAGCGCTCAAAGGCAGAAATCCACCTCCGGCAGTCCGAGCATTTCCTCACTGAAATTCAATGGTAAGCGTGAAATTTGAACAAGGAAACAAACGCGAACATAGCACCATGTGAACCTCCCTTAAGTACAGAGAAAGCATCAGAACAGCAGTGCATGGGATCAGTCGGGTGACTATGACTTCTTTTATTAATTTCAACCATTCTGAGATGTTTTTGAAATAGAACGAGGAAACCGGACAACTCCTCAACTTGTTATATAACAGCTATTTTATTCTTATTAAAACGATTGATTATTAATCATTATTGCTCAAAAGCTGTGTACACCATTTGCTATCATTTTTATTGTTCCAAGGAATCTAACATGAAGCAACTGTGCGTCTATCTTAAACTGTCCTCTCCTCTCATATCTCCTCCAAAGCTCTTCTTGACCTGCAGAAGTCTGGTTTCCTATCCCACCACTTTACTGAAACTGCCTTCACGACCACCTAGTAACCGCGAAAGCCTACGCTATACTTGGTTTCCCTCTTGATTGCCCTTTGTCTTTGCCACTCTCCCCTTTTTTCCCCTGCTAAAAATCCTCTCACTCTGGGACCACGGACTTGCCCCTTTCGGATCTCCTCTCCCTCATGTTGGATGTTCGCGTTCACCTCGCCCCCCCTCCTCTCACCCTCTCTCTTTTGTCCCGCGGGGGGTCAGTCCGGGGCCCATTTTTTTCCTATTTTTCCTTTTTGGGTAAAGTCAAAGCATACATGGCTTTTCAGTAGCACTTTTGCTGACGAACCCCCAACTTTACAAATCTGGCCCAGACTTTAAAAGGGGTGTTCACTAAAAGGGATTGCTTTTTATGTAAAAAGATCTTGCAAAAAAAGTCAATTTGCCTTATGTCATTAACGTGCCTACCATTCCTAGATATCCCCCTTTGTAGGGGCGCATCCCCCTCAGGTGAAAAAGTTACAGACCTGTTTGATCTTCCTGAGAGGCCCCGCACGGCCCTTAGCTCGACCTGTTTTACCCCGCTTGTAAAAACCAGTAAAATGCCCCTAAAATTAAAAAATTTAAAACCAAGAAGACGGGGATGAGGGGGGAAATGAATAAATGTAGTGGAAAACCCCCTTTTAAACTCTCTGCTCTCCAGGCCCCAGACGGGTCTTCGCCTTTCCCACCTTTTTCTCCCCCCGTCTCCTAAAACTAAAGTGGGGGGAAAACGAATTTTTTTTTTTCCAAGATGATTAATAGTTGCTCCCATAGTTTTTTTTTTTTTATTTGTGGGAATTAGAACAAGTAAATGCAGAGATTCTTTTTTGCCTGTTATATTCCTATTTTTTCTAGTTGTCAATTTCCCAAGTAATTTATCCTGCCAAAAATAAAGCAATCTATTTGTCACTGACACTTTGCACTATAGTTGTAATTGCATTATAAATGCAAAACAGGATGCCAGTAATGATGTGAGCACTGGAATCTCAAAATAGCCATCATAACGATGTTTTCAATCAGTATTTGGCAGTATAATGCAAGCCAAGAAAGACCTCTCCTGGAGACTTGCAGAGGATAGACCAAGGTGGATTTGTGTCTAGAATTGTGCCTTTGGGGTTTGGTGTTGTAGTAGTAAAAGGGGGTGTGATACATAATAAAATTATATAATGTTATTAACCCTTTTAAAAATTGGGATGGCGTTATATCGAAAAGTTAAAATCGGCAGTTTTTTTTAGGTGATCGGAAAATTTCCGACAGCGATTTTTGAGGTGACAATCGCAAAAAATCTTTCATCCCCCATTTGGCGTTTCCCTGTCATTTGGGGCAGCGAATCGCTTAGGCATGAGCGGGAGTGGCGGGGTGTGCAACGCCATGACGGGGATTTTAAGGGTTGTCTTTTGGCTGGAAAAATCAATGACCTCGTTTTACTTTGAACAGCTTTTTCCTGTTCATCATCAGTTTTCTGTATCTCAAGAGCAGGAGGGTTTTGTAGATCTTCCTCATACGCTAGTCAGAGACACAGTTCCCCTTTTTTAACAGACAATATGCTTTTAGTGTAACATTAAATAAGGAGATTGGGAAATTTAGTTCTTGTTGGGAGACAGAGACTTTTAAAAAAGCATCTAGCGCTGTACGACCAAGGGGGATTGGGGGGGGGAGGGGGGGCGGACAGACAGCAGGGTTTGGCTTTGGGAAAGTGGTGTAATGTGCAGTCAGATCTGTTTAAAAACTGCATTGAAATGGAATTTTTTTCCCATTTTTTGGCCAGACACCCGCACTGAGGTGAAAATTGTCCTTTATTTTTGATCCCAGTTTTTTTCAAAAGAGCCCCCTTGTACTTAAATTGGATACAGAAATTTTAGTAAGCTGGTGTTTTTTCTTTGGTGAAAAAAACCACCTTTTCTTTCCTTTTAATTTTTTTAATGGTATTTCATTTTAGTGCCCCAGTTTTGTTCAAAACCCACCTTGTATTTACAATAGATACAGAAATTTTTTGTATGCTGTGTTTTTCATGGGAAAAAACCCCTTTTTCTTATCCTTAATTTTAAAAATAGGGTTTTTCATTTTGGGTGCGGGCCCAGTTTTGTTAAAAGAGCCCCTTGTTTTTAATTGGGTTCAAAAATTTTTAGAAGTTCTCGTGTGTCATTGGAAAAAAATGAATTTCTCACCCTTTGTAATTTTGAATAGTTTTATTGCGTTGGGAATTCGTTTGGTGAAATCGTGATTTGTCGATAGTTTTTTTAAAAACTATAAAATTCCCAGCCCTTACGGGCGTTGAAAAACCCCTGGGACGAAGGTAGCATTGTTGTTTTTGTTTACGGTTTTCCCCCAGACCGTTTTTCCGGTATTCGCTAAAAACAATTCAGTTTCTAATCCACCCTTTTGGCGAGGAAATTAGAGGGTTTTAGAATAGTTTGGGAATTTGCGCTTTCAATAAGAGACTGTCAAAAACCTTTCCTACCTTTACATTTTTATCTTTTGAACTGGGGCGAATGGGTGGTAAGCGAGCAAAGGGGGGGGTAGGCCCATGGAGGTAGAGGTAAAAAGGAGGTCTCCCTTCCAGTGGGCGCAACACGCATGCCAGGGGGATGTGGTTGAGGACCGTAAGGCCTGTCTGCTGGGTGGGGGCTGTGAATCTCAGTAACAAACAGCTCACCAACTGTCCTTCGGGGTTAAATGAAAACCTGACCCCGCAGTTTACCTCCTCGTCCCCCCAGTCACACCAAAAATGTTATCATCAGCACTCAGCTCCATAAACATAAACAAAGGCAGCCAAATGTAAAAGTGTGTCCCCACAACTGTGGTAATCATTTTCTAAAGACCTCTTTGATGACAAAAGCGGTTGGGGTCAAAATTTCTTTTTCAAAAGATCAAGGGGCCCCAAAAGGGATGATTTTGTTGCTCGGCCCAATTGTGATCCATCGAGGAGGAAAAAGGAAAACCCGGGCCCCAGTCGTCAAAAATTTCCAAGCGTTCGGCAACCCCTTCATGCCTTTTGTTTGTAGCCGCACCCCGGGATGCGAATGTCAGGAGGGAATCCCCTGTGTTGGATGATGTGAAATTGGGGATCCAACGTGGTCTTTTCAGAGAATTTGCTTGCGAGCACTTCTCATGGACGAGGGGGAAACATGGGGTAGTGCGTAGGGGCCTCCCTCAAAAGGGGGGAGGGCGGTGCAAAGCCCCGCTGAGAGTTTCCCCAGCCCGACGGGGGAAACACGTCCTGTATCGCCGCGAAAAGGCCCAGGACCTCTAAAAGCCGGGCCCTTTTTCGAGCAAGTTTGATTTCCACCCAGCATGTCATATGCCGCCTTTGCCAAAACGCACAGTAGAGGAAGAATCTTAGGTTTTAACCCCACAACATTTTCTAGTCACAGCAGCGAATGCGAGTTGAAATGGGGGAACCTTGGGCAAAAAAGGCCACTCGATCCCGGGCTTCCCAACCCCCGTCACACCCCTGTTTCCGCCTCCCCCCTCCTCCCCCGCCAAAAACCAAGGTTCCTAGCTGCCCGTCTGTCATCTGGCAAGGGTCAGCCTCCCCTTCAGCCTCCCCGTCACCCGAGTACCCCAGCCCCAGAGACCCATCCTACCCTTCTCCTTCCACCAGTTTTCCGACGCCCTACAGCAGCAGTCTAGAGCCAGCCTTCGCACCGTTTGGGAGCAGAAGAAACACTTTACCCAAACCACCCCCAACCAAAAACCTGAATGTCGGCATGCTAGGCTTTTGGGGCCCTTTGGGAAAAGTTCCTTTCCGTCTGGTGGAAAAAGGGTGGGTTCCCCCCACGTATGGCCCTTGCCGCCCCCAACCCAAAGTGAGCGGGTTTTTTTTTTAAAAAAGACTCTGCCGGCCGCCCCCGTTTTCCTAAAAATTTAAGCGCGTTGTTGCTCGTGTCCGGCAAATCCATCGACCCTGATACTGGACAGTAAACGGCCAAGGCCGCTATATCTCAGTGAAGCTCACTGGGGGAGCTGGGTGGATGTCTTGGTGGGGAACGGGGGCTCTCAGGCTCAGCGACCTCTTCAAACCGCAGGGATGGTTTCAGGGTTCTTTCCCCCAAGGGCCCCTGGGGCTCACGTGCCCAGAGAAAAGGGCGTGTTGAAATTATCTTCTTGGGACTGTTAAACACCCGGTCAGAGTTGTGGACGGCTTTCCAACGAGACTAAGGGATGGTGGGTGCAAAAAACCTTGGCCCGGCAATGGTGTGCGATAAAGGGCGAAATCTCCCGGCCGCCTTAAGATTGGTAGACTAGGGGACATCCCTTGCCTGGACACGTCATGAACCTCGTCGCCAGAAATTTCTAAAAACGCACCCCGGGCTGGACGCCCGCTGAGGAAGCTCAAGGGGAGCTCACACTTCTGCCGTTTGTACCCCGCTTCGTCCCCCCCGGCTGCTGCACGTAGTCGGCCTCCCCCCCAACCGTTCATTGTTGAGGGAACACCGGAATTCCCCTCCCCATTCCAGCGATTGGGCGCAGCGCATGCCCCTTACCTTCGAAATTTACCAGGGGCCCGACAAGCAGCGGTGTGGACCTCGGGGGTTGGGCCCCGGAGTGGAGGCAGGTGAAAAAAGCTCTGCACCATCCTTGCCCGTTTTGAAAAAGCCACCAAAATGGCAGTGGGACAATTTCCCTTGTCACTGAGCTTGTGGGGATCTTTGTTCTGGACGATGTTGGACACCGAAAAACAGGTCCCCCCAGGACGGAGGAGGGACGGACACAGATGCGGAACGGGGGCCTTTCCTCGTGAATCCGAAGGCCCGAAGTTTCACAACTTTTTTTGTCCAAAAGGGGTGGTTCGGGGTCCCGGGCTGGTGCAAGGGGCGATCAGCTCTCAGGGGCATCATTCAGGCAAGTCAGGGGGTGTTGGGTGGGGGAAGTGGGGGGGGGGATGAGGTATTCCTGGGCCCGCGTTTTCGATGTCCCTGCCTTGGAAAGGGTTTGGGCCCATTTGAGGCGGGGAGGGGGATGGAAAGATCAGTTTGCTAGTGGCCCCGACCCAAAGGTTGTGAAAAACAGGCTCCATCTCTCACATGAGGCTTTGGTGTCCATTTTTCCCCCAACATGATCCCCGCATTAAGGCCCTCAAACTGAAAAACGTTTTCTGGGGGCCACCCCCCCGATCTCCCGGGACAAAGCAAAATCAGCATTACTTTCCCAAAAAAGATAGTAAAATGAGGGAAATTTTAAACCATGCTGATTATAATGGAGACATCTGTTGGTCTGCTTTAGGGTTTTTCAAATGTCCAGGAACAACTCGCAAGTCCGCAGAGAGTTCTAATTTGCCGTAGCGGCGACGGCTTGTGGGGAGAAGCTAATGGGGGCCCTGGAATATTTATTTACCACTTCACCAACGCATGTAAAGCAGGGCACACATAAAAACACAGAGACCGGCTTAAGATATGGTGCACGCTATCTGCGTCCAACACCCATGTTTTTGGATTTGTTCCCGACCCCAAACGACCGGGTTCCAAAAATGGTTTAATGGCCGGCTCGCCACACGCCATAGGGTGTTTTCTGCCCACAGCCAGCGTATATCTAGCGGACCCCCACCAGTGGAGGAGTCATTACAGAAAAGCCCGGCTTTCCCCGTATGGGTCGTTTGACTTTCATCAAGATAATCAGGCAGGATCTCTGAGATGGTGTGGCCCCAATTGCTGAGGTCCCCATTTGTTGCCCGGGTTTTTCAATTCCTTTCCCAAAAAAAATGGTCCTTTGAAAACTTTTTTTTATAAGGGTCATTTCTTACTGCAATTTTTTGTTTCAGTTCCCAAAGGTCATTTTTTGGTTTTTTGGGGGGAGGGACTGTAAAAGACACCAATTGTACAAGGGTTTTATGAAAAAAGATTTCCATTTGCTCACCCCTTCATTAAAAATTTTGCAGTCAATGGTTTTGGTGTCATGGGGGCTGTGAGATCAGCTTAATCAAGGGCCTTTGGAAAAGAAAAGTGGTTTAAAAGCATTTTCCCTCACAATTTTTAACGTGGAGGGGAAATCATTTTTATATTTTTTGGGGGCTTTTGCTGTAAATGCAGCTTACAAGGTCCTATTGCAAAAATTGGGTTTTTAAAAAGATTTTTTTCTTTTACAAATTTTAACAGTGGCTCAAGGGTGATGTTTTTTAAATTTTTGGGGCATGGTGCGTCAAAAAAAAGGAAAAGGTGGGCACTGTTAAAAAGGGAAAATATTGCAAAATTTCTTGTTTTTGCAAGATCTTTAACATAGCACAATCCTTAAAAGGGCAATCCGTTTAATACAATTAAAAAAAGAAAACAAAGACGTGGGGGGGTTCATCCTATTTTAACAATGTGTTTTTTAGAATAAACAAATAAAAAAATTCATGTACAAAAAACTGTACAAATTTCCTTGTTGTACAAGGGAGGTACAGGAAGACTTGAACAATGTATGTTATTCAGAGGCATGGTTTTGGAATACATTCACACCCAAGAACAGAGCAATTTCCTCCAACCTGATAAAAAGAGAAAAAAAAGCCAAGAAAAAGGGCCCTGGGTGAAACGGGGGGGTCACCCCCAGCATTTCCAAGTTGAAGCTCAACTGGTCCGCACTCATACGGAGGAGCAAGCGCTCTCGTAGAGGCAGAAATTTCTCAAGCGCTACGCAGGTCTTGATTGTGTACTGAGGAAGGCTGGAGGTCGTAGCTCACACTTCCGCACTCTGCTTTAGCATGACTGTTTTCGTTTCTGCGTTATAAGGGCATTTTTGCCATGTTAATGGATGGCGGACGCCACCCTGGGCTCTCACCGCACTCACTGTCTGCTGAACCTGCGTGTTAATAGATGATGAACACCAGCCCTGGCTCTCACTACACCCACTGTAAGTCCGGCCCTGCCAGCTGAACCTGCGTGATCCACGTTTACAGCCTCACCCACATTGATCAGTAATTTCCTTCAACCAACTTGACAGTAGAATGCAGGATTTTCAGACAGGCCTCGTGACCTACTGGGGACATCTTTTTTCATTTACTTCACATTCTAATGTCACGGTGGACAATGTCACCAGTAGAATGGCAAGTAGCTCTAAAAGCAGCAGTTTTGGGGAAACGAGTTGCTTTTAATATAGTTTGTTTCTTATTGAGAAATTTTTCTGGATGAGGTCCATAAGGGCACCTGTGCGGGTTTTTGGGTCATGCGGCGTTACAGGATATCGATAGTAAAGGTACATTTCACTTAAATACTGCCTCAAAGGCTACTTTATACCGGCACTTGTTAATCTGTGGGGCATGCAGGTTTGAGGGTCATGCTGCGGTCAGACAGGCTTTAGTCAATGCCCAGTTTCAACTAAAATGGTGGTTCAAAGACTCTTTTCCCGGCACTTTTTTTAATCTGTGGTCATGAGATTTAAGGTTCATGCTGCGGTCCAGAACAGGTTAGTCAAGGGTCCAGTTCAACTAAAATGGTGGTTAAAAGACTCCTTTATCCGGCACTTTTTAATCGTGGGTCAAAACAGGTTTAATGGTAATACTGTGGTACAGGACAGGTATAGTCAATGTCCAGTTAAACTAAAATGGTGGTTGAATGACTCCTTTGTCCGTCACTTTTTAATCTGTGGGTCAGACAGGTTTGGGGCTCATGCTGCGGTCCAGGACAGGGATAGTATATGTCCAGTTAAACTAAAGTGGTGGTTCACCAAAGACTCCTTTTTCCGGCACTTTTTAATCTGTGGGTCATGCAGGTTTGAGGGTCAGGCTGTGGTACAGGACAGGTATAGTCAATGTCCAGTTCAAGTAAAATGATGGTTCAAATAATACTGCCTTCTAGCACTTTTTTAATTTGTGGGTGATGCAGGTTTAAGGGTCATGCTGCGGTACAAGACAGGGATAGTGAATGGTCTGTGATTTTTTTTTTATGTGACTCTTGTTGCCTAATTGTCTTGCCTAAGATGTAGCACGTATCCATTTGACTGTTGTGGATGTTAATTCCAGCTTCTCCAGCCCCGTTTGGGTGTAAGAATGAAGGTGTTGTTGCTTCCCCTAGACTTTAATGGTCATCGGCGATAATCTATTATCGACTATCGGAAATCGTCATGATAATTGCCAATATCGACTATTGACCCGATGACGATAGTTGACACAATCGCTCATCACTACTCTTAACCAATTAGAAAGCATTTGTGGTAATTGAATAAAATTCATTTTATTTTCCATTTTAAAAATTTTACGTTTTTAGCAATTTTACAATATACTTAAAGGTGTTGTCCAATTCCTTTTAAAAAAAAATAAGTAGTAAACGCCTAGTGGCCATTAAAAAGGGCTATATACACCTTCCCTCGCTTCTTGGGTTCAGCACTGCGTCTCTCCGGTCTTCTGTTTTATTTCTTCTACTTCTGAACGCTGCAGCAAAAAAGTCTTGTGCCTCTGTTTCCATTACCATTTGGAACTATTCACCACCAAACAGTGTTAGAAGGAAAGTGGCATGTGAACGTTGCAGCCGCTTACTGCTCGTGCCTATTCAGAAGTAAAAGAAACAAAATTGGAAAGACCCAACGATGGAACCAAGGAGCGGGGCAAGGTGAGTATAGGACTTATTCTTTTATTGGGCCACCAGGAGTTAATCTTATTTTTTACAGGACTCAGGCATCTCCTTTAACATAATCTGTACATGATCTTTGGTGTGAACCTCTATAACCACTTATAACCTCATACTTAGTGCACATTGTAGTTATATGGCGTTAATGATTATTGCTGGAGAGAGATGTCCTCTTGATTTTCATCAGTCAAAAATGAAATTTCCATACATTTATAGACAGTATAAATGATTTCCAAATTGTTCCATAACCTGTGTGAGTTAATGCATCTTATTATTAGTGGTTATAGATTAGGGTTAAAGTTTGATCATTTTAAATTCGGAATGATATAATGCAATTATGAATTGAAGAGTTTATCAAAGGGATACATGTACTTCTGTTTTTTTTGAGGGGTTAATGATTGAACAGTCACAGACCAAGATGGGTTAAAACGAAACACAAAGTTTACTTTTCCTTCTTCACAGTACAGAGGAGCATTAGACTTGGTGACTACATTTCACATACACAGTGCTTAGGCTTGCTGGTTGCAGTTCAGTCTAGGTGGCGCTACTTCCTGAGCATTTCTGAACATTTTTAGTCTTAAATCTCTATAACTTTCTCTCTCTGTCTGGTTTTTGTTAACTTGTTTTGACTTTACACCATTCCTCAGCATGTTATGTAACTAAACAATAACTCAGATTCAACTCTATAACACAAGTTGCAGGGCATCCACAAGAAAAGAGTCTCTCTGATTTTAGCCCTATATCTAGACCCCTCACTCATCTGATCTCACCTATCACTTTTTCATTATTTCACTACGCTTCAAGACTGAACCAACCAGGCCACATCACAGGCATCAGCCAACCTCACACTACATGCTAGTCACTTATTATGTTCCTTCCTGAATGTAAGCCTCACACCACCCAGCCCACTTTGACTCCGTACCAGGTTGACCACCAGCCAAAGCCCCAGCAGGCTTCCCAGAACAGACCCTTCCCTAGGCTAACAAATGTGCAAAACCAAACCACCGCAATGTCAACCCCCCATGGTATTCTCTAAGCTGTTTACGTCCATGACTATACTACTGTATACTAGCACCTTACCCTAAAGGGCCAACAATTCTTTCAGGTCAACTCACCATCTGTTTGTAACAATCCAGGCATTACTAGTGTCAACGTGGACCTCCTGAAAAATAACAGCACAGAGTGATACACTGCAGCTATCTACAGGCTCAGCCTCACACAATTTGGCCTTCAGGTGACCACCTCTTCTGCAATATACAAGCTGCTCCAGCCTTTCAGTCCACCACAACTAACAGCTCCCGGGAATGCTCAACTGACCACTTACATGCTTGGCATAACTCTTGTAATTTCCTATCAGCATTGCGGTTCAGCGCTCCAGTGCCACAAGGATTATTCTTCGTGTGCCCACATTGATACTGTTACACCCTTTATTTGGTTGTCAATTCACTGCAACAGGAAATGATAGCACTGGACAATACTGCAGGCTGCCAGTCTAGCCACATGGATCCAAGACCTGCACTTGCTCTTTGTGATCAGCTTATTTTCAATGGAACCTTTTTTAACAAGCAGGGATTGTCCAATGAAGAAAATCACTATAACAATAAAAATAATTAACTGATTCTAAATCCGGTGAGCATTCCCTCAGCCTATCAGTCTCTAGGTAGTCACTTAACCTCAAAGGGAATTTATACATGTTTACCCACATATACTGTATATGTTTATGATAAATTTACACACACTAAAATAATTGCATAGATGCAGTTTTTCCAGTTTTTTAAGAGTTGTTATTTGTACATATGGGGTCTTTCAGACTAAGCACTTTGCCACAAAGTTGGCTTTTTTGTGCAATTTTTTTTACAATGCTCAGTGAACAAGGGGTTTTTGCCTTCCTCTGGATCAACACTACAGCACAATAGGCTGAGCTGGATTGATATCGGTCTTTTTTCGGCCTTACAAACTATGTAACTATGTAACAATAGCTTTAGGATTGTACAACAGCTTTAGGATGCCATATAAGTATTTATAATATCTGTTTAGACAGTTGTATTCTGCACACAGACAGTTTTAACATATTTATCAACACATGTGAAGACATAGATGACCAACATGTATTAAGTCTATAAGCCTTGCATACATGTTTTAGGGTGCTGCTGTATGCCAGGGGGAGAATTATAGATTCATAACTCGATTATGCACTGTTTGATACAAAATTGCATGAAAGCGTTTAGAAGTATATATTACTAAGTTGTATTTTTATACCCATTTTGCATGTAAAAAACAAGTTTTGCAAGGCCATATGAATACATGCTCTTGTACACATAGAATTGCATGGTGTATATGGTCATCCCTAGCTATAATTTTTACAATATATTTTCTGTCGGTCTTTGTTTAAATCCATTTTTAAATCACAAATTTAGGTTTGATAAAGTTTTTTTCACATTTACATTGTTACAATTCCTTAATATTTATGTTAAAAAAGTTGCATTCCCACAATGTGTTCATATCTTATATGTGAGGACAACACATACATGAATAGTGCAAAGAATAGAAATGATACGGTCAGGAGAGAAGGGAAAGGGAGGGAGACAATGTGGAACATTCAGATAACCTCAGGTCATTTATCAGGCTTCTCATCAACAATTCTCAACACTTTGGTGTTAATCATAATTCGGGACAGTTCAGCTATAAAGAGGTTGTCCAATGTAAAAAATAATAAATAAAAAGAGCAGCCAACCGGATAACATATAAAAAAAACTGTACTAACCTCTTTAATCCACTGCCGATCCAGCAAAGAGGTTGTCAATAAATGACAATGCAGCCAATCAGTGGCCTCAGTGCTCATGTGCCACGTGCGTCACTATTCTCACCACCGAGCCATGATGCCAATGGTATGGCATGCCACCACTGAAGTGACTGGTTGGCCGCAGTAGTCATGTGCCAATCACTTGTAAACAAACATCCGAGCAACCGCTGGATTGGTGGTGGATTAAAGGGGAAAATATAGGGCTTTTTTTTAAGTTGGATAGAGCCCAACAAATCAAAATTTATTAAAGTACTTTTTACGATATACCAGTTATGATTTTGGCTGCAAAAATATAAAATATTTTAAAATTGCCTTAAGGGTATATTCACACGGGGTAATTTCAGCGCGCATTTCGTGTAGAATTTGCAGTCTAATACGAGCAAGATGCCGAAATTACAGTAATCCATAGTTCTCATAGAGAACTATGGATTACGCCTCCTCTCCCCGCTCGTACAATACGATCATATTGTACATGCGGGGTTTATGTGGGAAAGCCAATTACTTGTGGCGAATACGCGTCCCAAGTAACGAATGTCAATGGGGCCGGCGCGCTGCAGGCTCGCCCCCCCCCCCCCCCCCCCACCCCCACCGCGCCGCCGGAGTATGCGCTGATCAGCACGACTCCCAAATCACCCGGCGTAATTGCAGCCGTACTGTACGCGCCACAATTACGCCGTGTGAACATACCCTAAAACTCAAAAGATGTAAAAGGACTTGCTTCGGGGACTTTCACAGAGGTAAGGTAATAAATAAAATCGAAAGCTTTAATATAAAACCCATAACACTCATACAATCCCACAATATATGCATAACTGCACCATCAAAACCACAGCCAGGACAAGATACCATTGCAGGATTAATTTTTTTTATATATAGAGTGTTATTATATTCCACAGAGCTGTACAGAGATTGTCGTCATTTACTTGCCCCTGTCCCTTTGGGGCCACAGTTTTTAAAATTTAAGTTATTCCAACACACATACAAGGGCGTCAGCATAGGGGTCCTTTATTTAAGATCGCGTGTTACAGCATCACAGCAACGTTTCGATCACATGAGTCTTTATCAAACCCTTTATAGACTCATGTGAATCGAACGTTGCTGTTATGCTGTAACACTGCGTTTTTAAAAAAAGGAACCTATGCTGACGCCCTTGGTATCGTGTGTTGGAATACTTGAAGAGGGGGGGAGACTACCTCCATTTGGCGGTCTATTGCACTAAGGTGATCTGGTAAAAATTTAATTAGGACTACTGTGCTGTCCAAAAATATTGATTGAAGTCTAAATTCCAGATTCATCTATCAGTAGGCATCTGGAGTGTGGGGAAAACCGGGGTACCCAGAGGAAACCCATGAAAACATGGGGGGAACATACAGTATCTCACAAAAGTGAGAACACCCCTCATATTTTTGTAAATATGGTATTGTATCTTTCATGGGACAACACTGGAGATATGACACTGATACAATGTAAAGTAGCCAGTATACAGCTTGAAAAAGTGTAAATTTGGTGTGCCCTCAATATAACGCAACACACAGCCATTTATGTCTAAACCACTGGTAGCAAAAGTGAGTACACCCCTATGGGACAACAAAATTGAGTACACCCCTCTTATTTTTGTAAATATTGTATTGTATCTTTCATGGAACAACAATGACACTGATACAATGGAAAGTGGTCATTGTACATCTTGTAAATTTCGTATTCCCTCAAAATAACTCAACACACATCCATCAATCTCTAAACCAGTTGCAAAAAAGTGAGTACACACCTAAGTGAAAATGGACAAATTGTGCAAGATAACAATGCTAACCACTGAGCCACCGTGCTGCAATAAACATCTCAGTCACCTTCCACTGAAGCTGTATTCTGCATGTGGCCGATGTCGGTCGTTTAATTAAAAAAATCTGTAGACTTGTAAATATTTAAAGGGATTGTCTCGCTACAAAGATTAGCTTTCAACATGTCGGGAACACTAAATAAAGGCGTTTTCCAAATATATTGCGTTGTCCTTTTTTTGTTGTTAAGGAGCTACAAGTGATTTTATCACATTCTGTTCTCTCTCTGGTTCCCCAAGTAACTGACCTGTGTACTCCTTCTGTTTGTTCTATCTGGTAGCAGGGAGTGACATCATCACACAGGTTGGGGCCAGCAGTGTGAGAGCTTGTGTGTTATCTGATCTTTCAGAAAAGAGACAGTAATTACTCTACTGTTTACATTAGCTCAGTAGCTTCTCTGGACCTCAGTGAAGGTAATTTAACTAATCTAGACTAAAAAACTGAATAAACAGAGAAGTTGAATACACGGAGCTCATATGCTAATTACAGACAGCTTGACCAGGAAGTGACAGAGCAAAGCAGCATTATTTCATTCATGCATCCTATGAAACTTTGAGATGAGACAACCCCTTTAAAGATGGTTCTAAAAATTTAACTTAAAACACTTAATCAAAGCTATTTTAGAGTTAACACACACATGATAAAAAGCCAAATTCCTAACATGCACTTTTTGATAATTTTACAGGATTTCTGAAAGTTGTAGAAGTATCTGGATGGACCTATCATTATAGCACCTCAGCGCAAACTTGGAATGAGTCCTATCACTGGTGTAAAACAAATTTCACTGACATGGTTGCCATTCAAAACAAAGAGGAAATCTCTTTTTTAATGCAGTACCTGCCTGAGAATGGGACCCACTATTGGATCGGCCTACGAAAAATTAACAAGATTTGGGTTTGGATTGGAACCAACAAATCTCTAACAAAACTGGAGGAAAATTGGGCAAAAGGCGAGCCAAACAACAAGAGGAAAAACCAAGACTGTGTGGAGATTTACATACAAAGACGAAAAGACAGCGGAAAATGGAACGATGAGCAATGTGATAAAACCAAAAGGGCGCTGTGTTATCTAGGTACATGCCAACACTGTGATCTCCAGCCTTTTCACCATAAAGAAGTTCTGAATAGATGTTCCTCCCCTGGGTAGGTTCCCCGGCGCCGCCGCTATACGCCGCGCAACCGGATCAGTTAGGGTCCTATAAGCCGCTACCAGTCGCTAAGCTATCGGCTTTTAGTGGCTTAGGACCTTGGCGACGGACAGCAGGGTGGCGGACTAACTGTATGTGCGTCCGCCGGACGCACATACAGTTAGATGCTTCAGCGGAGCAGAGAGCTCCGCGGAGTAATCTGTGGCCGCACAGGATGTGCACAGCCCAGGCGGCGTGCGCGTCATCACGCTGCCCGCGCGCGGCCTGGTGACGTCACGCCGCTGAAGAAAAGACCGGTGAGCAGACCGACCGCGACAGCGACAGCGGCGGGGAGCGAGGTCAGGTTAGTGCTGTCAGGGTATTACTTTTAATTAGCGCTATTCATGCTGGGGGTCTATTATCTACTGTTATATGTGCAGAGAGGGGGCTGTTATCTATTGTTATATGTGCAGGGAGGGGGGCTGTTATCTATTGTTATATGTGCAGGGGGGGGGCTGTTATCTATTGTTATATGTGTAGGGAGGGGGGCTGTTTATCTATTGTTATATGTGCAGGGAGGGGGGCTGTTATCTATTGTTATTATGTGTAGGGAGGGGGGCTTTTATCTATTGTGTTATATGTGGCAGGGAGGGGGGCTGTTAACTTTTGTTATATGTACAGGGAGGGGCTATTATCTATTGTTATATGTGCAGGGGGGGGGGGGGCTTTTATCTATTGTTATATGTACAGGGAGGGGCTATTATCTATTGTTATATGTGCAGGGAGGGGGGCTGTTATCTATTGTTATATGTGCAGGGAGGGGGGCTATTATCTATTGTTATATGTGCAGGGAGGGGGGCTATTATCTACTGTTATATGTGCAGGGAGGAGCTATAATCTACCTACATATGTGCTGTGAGGCTATAAGCTACCTAAATATACACGTGCTGTGGGGCCTATAAGCTATCTATAAACCTGCTGTGGGGCCTATAAGCTATCTATATACCTGCTGGGGGACCTAAACCTGCCTATATACCTGCTGGGGGACCTAACCTGCCTATATACCTTCTCGTGTACCTATAACCTGCCTATATACCTGCTGGGGGATCTATAACTTGTCTATATACCTGCTGGGGGACCTATAAGCTGCCTATATACCTGCTGGGGGACCTAAACCTGCCTATATACCTGGTAGTGGACCTATAACCTGCCTATATACCTGCTGGGGGAGCAATAACCTCCCTTTATACCTGCTGGGGGACCTATAACCTGCCTATATACCTGCTGGGGGACCTAAACCTGCCTATATACCTGCTGGGGGACCTAAACCTGCCTATATACCTGCTGGGGGACCTAAAACCTGCCTATATACCTGCTGGGGGACCTAAACCTGGCTATATACCTGCTGGGGGACCTAAACCTGGCTATATACCTGCTGGGGACCTAAACCTGGCTAATACCTGCTGGGGGACCTAAACCTGGCTATATACCTGCTGGGGGACCAAACCTGGCTATATAACCTGCTGGGGGACCAAAACCTGGCTATATACCTGCTGGGGGACCAAAACCAGGCTATATACCTGCTGGGGGACCTAAACCTGGCTTATATACTGCTGGGGGACTAAACCTGGCTATATACCTGCTGGGGGACCTAAACCTGGCTATATACCTGCTGGGGGACCTAAACCTGGCTATATACCTGCTGGGGGACCTAAACTGGCTATATACCTGCTGGGGGACCTAAACCTGCTCTATTATACTGCTGGGGGATCCATAAACTTGCCTATATATACCTGCTGGGGGATCCATAACTTGCCTATATACCTACTGGGGGATCCATAACCTGCCTATATACCTGCTGGGGGACATATAAACGACACACCTACCTACTGGGAGATATCTAAAGTATATAACCACCTACTAGAGGACGTATAACTTACTGGGGGACCCTATTACCTTCACTGGGGACACATAATTTACTGCGTGTGAAGTCGCTAACAGTCGTTAAGCCGGTTGTTAAGGCCTCAGCTCAAGTCAGTTGATAGAGTTAGCAATCGACTCCGGACTCCAGTCGGTTGTTAAGCCAGTTGTTCAGGCCTCAAGTCGATTGTTAAGACCTTAGCAATCGACTCCGGGGACTACCCTGGGTAACCCTTACATTGCCCCTATACCCACTGCAAAAGTAACAAATCTTGCTGTCTTGCTTTCTGAATGCTGATGGCCTCACCACTGGAAGCCCACTAATCATAAAAATGGGGATTTCATGTCCCCTATGTAAGTCTCTGTAGAACTGACAGAGAGATGTTCTTGGCTGGCTCCTTGAGTCTTATAGACATTGAATGGAATAGCAGTGCACATATTTAGCACCTGTTCCACTCAAATGGGGGCCGCCATTATTGCGATTGCCGGGGTTCCCACTAGTGGGATACTTATCCACTATCCTGTTGGCCAAACTTACCAACTTTGGCAGGACCGACTGATCAGCTAATGTGTATGGAGGTTTGTCACAGTTTTTTCCTGATGGCAGATGTTAGGGGAAAGAAAGATGGAGCTGGTGATTTTTAACATGCTCAATTGTTTTGTTCTCATGGTTGATAAGAAAAGACGTTATAAAAAGAGCATTTCTGCAGAAGATCTGTGGTTTGATATGTGCAGCGCCTCACTCACACTTGGACGTCCTCCGGAACCGTCCTGGGGGTAATTGGCTCCTGGATCGCCGCTTTGGTAAGCGAATCGCCACTCGGACACCAGGCTTCAGTTTAACACTGGCCTCAGCCAGCTTCATTGAGGCACAGAAACCATAAACAGGTTTCAAAAACCAAAAAACCTTGGCTGTCTACCATGACTTATTTGTGGGCCTTTTCCCTACCTGTGGTCTGAACCAACGTTCAGCCACAAAAACCCACCTTTTTACCAGTCCCCACTGGTTCCCCCTTCTCTCCAAAAGCCTTGGGCCAGAGCTTTCCCAGCCCCCTTGCTCTCCACTATACAGACCAAAAACCCCCTGACAACGAAGTCCCAGTTTTTCGGGCCCCCGGGGGCCCAAAAACCTGGGCGGAAAAGGGGAGAGAGCCCATTAAACAATTGTTACTCCCGATAAGACCCACCCAAAACCCAAACTAACTATACGCTGTCCCAAATGTTTAAAATGCCCCTAAAAAAATATAGGGGTGGTACTATCCCACCAAGGAGGGGCACCCTTGGTGGGTGTATCTTGCGTCCCCCGGGCTTTAAAACCCCCTTAGTGGAGCCATGCGAAAGTAGGGGTGCTCTGCCACATATTCATAGATCTGCATCAAAACGTCTAATTCAATGGGCCCAATCAATAAAGGGGGCAATAAAACAGTTCCTGCAAGATTAATTAAGGGTTTTTGCAAACTAAATTTCTAGTCCTGCATCCAGCTTTTACTCTTTTTGGGTCAAAGGAGGGTTGTGATTTGTTTGTTACCTATCAGGCCCCAGCGGATGCTCACCGCCTTTTTCCCCTCTAGTCAAAGTGGTTGCTTATGTAAAGAGCTTTGGAAAGCTCAATGTAGCTCAGAGGTAAAGTTTTTTCCTCAAGCACAAAGGGGCCGTTTTAAAACTTTCAGGATTTTTTTTTGAAAAGACAGACCCCATTCAGGGTTTTCTTTTTTAAGTATTTGCCTGTATGAAACCCATTAAGGAGTTTAAAAAGGGAAGGAGTGAATGACGCACCCGGGGTTTGAACACTCATTTTTGGCTGAGAAAGGTGTGTTGAGCATGTGCGACCGGGGTGAGGAGTACAGCCCCGGTGTATCCTGGGACGGCTTAAAAATGGACCTAAAGGACACTAAAAAAAAAAAGGTCCAGAATTTTTAATACTAATGAAAGGTGAAAAATTTTTTATTATTTATTTGCAAGCTTCACACGTCAAAAATTTATTTGTGGCAAAACCCTTTAATAAACCCAAAAAGTTTTCAAAATCAAATAGCAACAAAAAACGGGGGACTGTGCTGAGACCACATAAAGCCAAACTCAACTTTTAAAACATCCAAAAAGAAAAGACCATATTAATTTAAAGGGGTTTTTCTCACTACAAAAAATAGTTTTCAGCAGGAACAGAACAGTAAACAAAATTTTTTTGCCCCAAAAAAAATTAGTCTTTTATATTACCCTTGGGCGGAGATAGGACGATTTTTTTGCTCTGAGTGCACACAGGTTTCTCTGGTTTCCGTCCTGCTCTCCTTTCCTGATTAGACAGAGAGCAGGGAGTGAAGTCACCAGGACAGATGGCAGCTTAAGAACAGTATGTGTAACGACCTCAGGTCCAGTAAGCCACCATAAGTGATGGCGTATTGTGCACCGGGGAGCAGAGTGTAAGGGGCTGCTGGTTTTCACAAGAGCCCCGTGCAAGGTAGGATGGTATTACTGCAGCCGCCGACCCCCAGATTGCTATCCCTGGTGCGACTTCCTTACGGGCATGTGCGCAGTACACAATTGCTAGGCATGCTCGTAGTAGGGGACAGGCAGGAAGGTCAGGACAGGCGGCAAGGTTCAGAAAAAATACCTCAGCACTCCTGAAGCTTAGTGAAGACAGGTTACATCTATTCAAAATATCACTGTGGTGAAAATATCTCCAGTAAAGAGGTGGTTAGTAATATGAGAGATCCAGACTTTTTTGTGGAAAATTTTTCGACCAAACTGGCCTTCATCAGTCCAGTCTATTGGGGTAGCAGGAAGAGGCTGATGGAGCAGGATATGGTCACATGACCATTGGATGTTCCTTAAGATTCCATAAATGGACCTAACTATAGTCTCCAACGGATATGAAAATTCCCCTGCTTTCCCGCTATAAGTTTTCTATAGCAGCTAGCAGTCACTTAGCCAGCTTACTGTCCATTTTGTGATATCTTGTCTCATTACTGAACAGGCAACCCTTCTGATTTGCTCCAAATAAGCTTGGGTCAGTTCCTTATTTAACTTTCAGTCCTCCTCCCTCGCCTGCAGGAAAGTCAGCACCATGATGTCTAAGCCCTGGAACACTTCTCCAAATACAGAGTCCCATCTCACTTTCACTGCACCTCACAAATAAAAGTTAATACAATTAAAGTTTTTTTTCTTCCCCAATGCTGTTACAAAGAGTCTGCTCTTCCCCCAGCTTCAGTCTCCTACTTCCTGTTCAGGCCGTGGGTGGTTCAACAGCAGTGACTGACATTTCAGCTCTGCTATCCCTAGCTTAACCTGTTAGAGGGACCTTGTTGATGGAGGGGTTTGAACAGCAGGGCAGAAAGTTACAGAGCCTTAAAGGGTTAACGTTTGTCAGTAGGAAAGATAAAGAAGCTCCTGTGCCACTGATAAAACACAGCATGGAGTGACTACACCATCGAGACCAAGAGAGGGAAACTTGTATACACAGGAAGGAGATAAGAACTGCTCTAAGTCTGAAAAGTAAAGAAGTAAAATCAGAACAGCAATGTATTTGGTAACAGTCAGTTTTTATGTAACTTTGCTTACATGTCTAAAGCTAATTAATGTGGTAAAAAAATTACAATAAAAATGTAATTAGCATTTTTGTTTCATTTTCTTACAGAAAGCTGCAAAGATTCTTCTTGCAACAAACATGGAGATTGTATTGAAACTATACAAAATTACACCTGCAGATGCTGGCCAGGCTTCTACGGAACAAACTGTGAAAATGGTATTATTGAGATGACAAATGGACATCACAGCTAAGATAACTTCTTTCTAAATTGCAGAATTGGGCAAAAAATTCTTAAAAAAATGTTTTATGAGCAGCTCAACGTTAAATGCTATTGAGTTAATGGTGCTTTCATTTCTAGTATTTCATTTAAAGGGGTTGTCTCACGACAAGGACTACTTTTTATGTTAAAGATCTTGCGAAAACAAGTCACTTTGCAATATGTGTCCATTACCAGTGTCCTACCTATTCCTAGATATCCCCTCTTGTATGAGCTGCATCAGCTCCTCAGGTCGCTATAGCTACAGACCTGTTTGATTCTCCTGATAGGCTGCCCGCACTGGTTTCTATAGCTACAGACCTGGCTTCTACGCAAGCCTAGTGGAAGCCAGTAAACCCCCCCCCCCCGAACTCAAAGTGAAACCAAAAAAACAGGGACTGTGGTGAGATGAATCAATGTAGTGAGACAACCCCTTTAAAAATTGTAAAGTACATTGTAGCTGGAAGGCAAACTAAACATGTGAACGGACCACCTTCAGTAATTTGCCCAACAAAGCAAGGGGATGGTCTGGCATATGGACCCTTTACTGCAGGGACTTAAGTTGACAACTGTCTTTTGGATTCTGAACTTTTGTTCTGTCTTAACCAAACTTACCACCCCTGCCCCACAAGCTAGAACATACGCTTACACTTGATTTCCTGGGTCACTTCCCATTCCTGTGGAGCAACCTGTCCTCAGTGTAGATATTCACCAGCCCACTAGAACAGAGGAGTTTCTGTTAGTTCCCAAAATGGACCTGACTACAGTCTCCTCTGGAGGTCAACACTCCATTGCTTGTCCCTATAAGTTACCCATAGTAACCCATTACTCCCAGTCCAGGGCAGACTCCCCACAGCTAGCTATTCACAGGTTGACAATACACTCACCTTAAGCCACCTGTATCCTGTCAGGTGGTTTATGCTATTCTATCTGAGAGCAGGATGTGATAGAGGAGAGAAGCTGAGCTCTGTGATATATAGGGTTATATGATAGAGGAGAGGAGCTGAGCTCTGTGATATATAGGGTTATATGATAGGAGGAGAGAAGCTGAGCTTTGTGATAATAGGGTTATATGATAGAAAGAGAGGAAGCTGAGCTCTGTGATATATAGGGTTATATGATAGAGGAGAAAGCTGAGCTTTGTGATATAAAAGGGTTATTGATAGAGGAGAGGGAAACTGAGCTCTGTGATATATAGGGTTATATGATAGAGGAGAGAAGCTGAGCTCTGTGATATATAGGGGTATATGATACCGGAGAGAAGCTGAGCTCTGTGATATATAGGGTTATATGATAAGAGGGGAGAAGCTGAGCTCTGTGATATATAGGGTTATAGGATAAAAGGAGAGAAGCAGCTCTGTGATATATAGGGTTATATGATAGAGGAGAGGAGCTGAGCTCTGTGATAATAGGGTTTTATGATAGAGGGAGAGGAGCTGACTCTGTGATTTTAAGGGTTATATAGAGGGAGGACTGAGCTCTGTTATATATAGGGTTATATAGAGGGAAGGAGCTGAGCTGTGGATATATAGGGTTTAATGATAGAGGAGAGAGGCTGAGCTCTGTGATATAGGGTTTATATGATAGAGGAAAGGAGCTGAGCTCTGTGATATATAGGGTTATATGATAGAGGAGAGAAGCTTGCTCTGTGATATATAGGGTTATATGATAGAGGAGAGAAGCTGAGCCTGTGATATATATATAAGGCTATATGAAAGAGGAGAGGAGCAGAGCTCTGTGAATATATAGGGTTATATGATAGAGGAGAGAAGCTGAGCCTGTGATATATATCTTTATATGATAGAGGGAGAGGAGCTGAGCTCTTATATATAGGGTTTATAAGATAGAGGGAGAGAAGCTGAGCTCTGTGAAAATAGTGTTATAAGATAAAGGAGAGAAGATGAGCTTCTCGAAAATATAGGGTTATATGATAGAGGGAGAGAAGCTGAGCCTGTGATATATAGCGTTAAAATGATAGAGGGAGAGGAGCTGGGGCCTGTTATATATAGGGTTATATAGAGGAAGAGGAGCTAAGCTCTGTGATATAAAGGGATATATGATAGAGGAGAGAAGCTGAGCTCTGTGATATATAGGGTTATATGATAGAGAGAGGGGAGCTGAGGTCAGTAATATATAGGGCTATATGATAGAGGAGAGAAGCTGAGCTCTGTGATAGATAGGGTTATTGATAGAGGGAGAGAAGCTGAGCTCTGTGATATATAGGGTTATATGATAAAGGAGAGAAGCTGAGCTCGTGATATATAGGGGGTTTTATGATAGAGGAGAGAAGCTGAACTCTGTGATATATAGGGTTAATGATAGAGAGGAGCTGAGCTCGTGATATAGGGTTATATGATAGAGGAGAGAAGCTGAGCTCTGTGATATATAGGGTTATATAACTTGTTACCTGCTATTTAGCTATGCCACTGCAGGTGAATGGAAGGTAGTTCAGGCGCTTGTCTAGCTTAAGGAGCTCCAAATCTTAAAATATATACATAAAACAATAAATCCTCATCTATACTATGAGAAATTTATTTAAAGAAAATCACATTAAAAATCAGGGACTCAACGCGTTTCGCGTGCCTCCTCGCACGCTTCATCAGGGTATTAACCATATTCACAGGGTCATTCTTAAATAGTT
>JAODAL010036410.1:0-41717 GCA_025379985.1 Phyllomedusa bahiana
TCAATTTTTTTAAATTTGGGTATGGCGGATCATATTTGGGGGTCTAGGGGGGGAGTCTAGTTGGGGTCTATATCTGGGTTAAATGGCAAAGGGTCTATAGTTGGGGTCTATATCTGGGGTCTATGGCTGGAGTCTATAGTTGGGGTCTATATCTGGGGTCTATGGCTGGAGTCTATAGTTGGGGTCTATGGCTGGAGTCTATAGTTGGGGTCTATATCTGGGGTCTATGGCTGGAGTCTATAGTTGGGGTCCATATCTGGAGTTTACAGTCGGGGTCTCTATCTGGGGTCTATGGCTGGAGTCTATAGTTGGGGTCTATATCTGGGGTCTATGGCTGGAGTCTATAGTTGGGGTCTATATCTGGGGTCTATGGCTGGAGTCTATAGTTGGGGTCTATATCTGGGGTCTATGGCTGGAGTCTATAGTTGGGGTCTATATCTGGGGTCTATGGCTGGAGTCTATAGTTGGGGTCTATATCTGGGGTTTATGGCTGGAGTCTATAGTTGGGGTCTATGGCTGGAGTCTATAGTTGGGGTCCATATCTGGAGTTTACAGTCGGGGTCTCTATCTGGGGTATATGACCGGAGTGTTTGCCCCCATAGATGTTAGCAGGTGCGATCTCCCTCCCCGCCTCCTATCATCTCCCCGGTGGAGACGGTCGGCCCGGCCGGGTGATCCTGGTCGAGTCACTGTATGTTATTAGGTGACATTAAATATTATTCAGGGCCGTAATTTATACATTGTTGCTGTATTCAGAAACCTTGTTATAGTGAATAAGTCGAGGCTAAAATTAAACGAGGGGAGAACATAAATTTCCATGATATTATCTGTTTAGTCTGAGCCCCGAATAGAAATAGACGGAAAAGATAACGTCGATAAACAGCTGTGAACATTTTCATTAAATTTATTCCCGGTTTTATCTGATTTCTCTTCGCGACTCATTAGTGTTCAGTGACTTCACAAGTGATTAAGTCGCTTCCACCCGTCAGCGGCGAGAATCAGCCGTACAGCGTCGTATGAGCGCGTCCCCGATTATCACATGTGCGGGAGGAAGGGCGCCAGCCCCCGAATACTCAGAGCGCCCCAGGTCCCATCCCTCCGGATACAGGCCACTCGCTAGACACACGCCTGCCGCAGGCTACACTCCTCTACATCCATGTAGAACTGGTGAGTCTAAGCACTATTATGCGCTCTATTTATCTATTTTTACGAATCCTGGTGGGCTGCTGGAGAACTCCTGGCTTCACTTGGACTCCAAACCTTGGTTTAACCATCACTGGTCTGCTGGACGCCCGGAAGGTTCACCTCCCGCTCCCATTATGCCCAGAGGATTCACTGCCCACTCCTGTTATGCCCAGAGGATTCGCCGCCCGCTCCCGTTATGCCCAGAGGATTCGCCGCCCGCTCCTGTTATGCCCAGAGGATTCGCCGCCCGCTCCCATTATGCCCAGAGGATTAGCCGCCCGCTCCCGTTATGCCCAGAGGATTCGCCGCCCGCTCCTGTTATGCCCAGAGGATTCGCCGCCCGCTCCTGTTATGCCCAGAGGATTCGCCTCCCGCTCCCATTATGCCCAGAGGATTCGCCGCCCGCTCCCATTATGCCCAGAGGATTAGCCGCCCGCTCCCATTATGCCCAGAAGTATCGCCGCCCGCTCCCGTTATGCCCAGAGGATTCGCCTCCCGCTCCCATTATGCCCAGAGGATTCGCCTCCCGCTCCCATTATGCCCAGAGGATTCGCCTCCCGCTCCTGTTATGCCCAGAGGATTCGCCGCCCGCTCCCATTATGCCCAGAGGATTCGCCGCCCGCTCCTGTTATGCCCAGAGGATTCGCCTCCCGCTCCCATTATGCCCAGAGGATTCGCCTCCCGCTCCTGTTATGCCCAGAGGATACGCCGCCCTCTCCAGTTATGCCCAGAGGATTCGCCGCCCGCTCCCGTTATGCCCAGAGGATTCGCCACCCGCTCCCATTATGCCCAGAGGATTCACCGCCTACTTCCGTTATGCCCAGAGGATTCGCCTCCTGCTCCAGTTATGCCCAGAGGATTCACTACTCCTCCCATTATTCCCAGAGGATTCGCCTCCCGCTCCTGTTATGCCCAGAGGATCCGCCGCCCGCTCCTGTTATGCCCAGAGGATTCACCGCCCACTCCCATTATGCCCAGAGGATTCGCCTCCCGCTCCCATTATGCCCAGAGGATTCGCCGCCTGCTCCTGTTATGCCCAGAGGATTCGCCTCCCGCTCCCGTTATGCCCAGATGATTTGCCGCCCACTCCTGTTATGCCCAGAGGATTCGCCGCCTGCTCCTGTTATGCCCAGAGGATTCGCCTCCCGCTCCTGTTATGCCCAGAGGATTCGCCTCCCGCTCCCATTATGCCCAGAGGATTCACCGCCCACTCCCATTATGCCCAGAGGAGTTGCCGCCGCTCCCATAATGCCCAGAGGATTCACTACTCCTCCCATTATTCCCAGAGGATTCACCGCCTACTTCCGTTATGCCCAGAGGATTCGCCTCCTGCTCCAGTTATGCCCAGAAGATTCGTCTCCCGCTACTGTTATGCCCAGAGGACTCAACGCCTACTCCTGTTATGCCCAGAGGATTTGCCTCCCGCTCCCATTATGCCCAGAGGATTCGCCTCCCGCTCCAATTATGCCCAGAGGATCGTCCCCGCTCCTGTTATGCCCGAGATTCACCGCCCGCTTCCTGTTATGCCCAAGGATTCGCCTCCCGCTCCATTATGCCCAGAGGATCTCCGCCCGCTCTCTGTTATGCCCAGAGATTCGCCGCCCGCTCCTGTTATGCCCAGAAGGATCGCCGCCCGCTACCCCCCTTTTGCCCAAGGATTCGCCGCCCACTCCTGTTATGCCCAGAGGGTTCCCCCGGCCGGTTCCCCGTTATTCCCAGAGGATTCGCCGCCTGCTCCTGTTATGCCCAGAGGATTCGCCGCCTGCTCCTGTTATGCCCAGAGGATTCGCCTCCCGCTCCTGTTATGCCCAGAGGATTCGCCGCCTGCTCCTGTTATGCCCAGAGGATTCGCCGCCCACTCCTGTTATGCCCAGAGGATTCACTGCCCACTCCTGTTATGCCCAGAGGATTCGCTGCCCGCTCCTGTTATGCCCAGAGGATTCGCCTCCCGCTCCGATTATGCCCAGAGGATTCACCGCCCGCTCCCTTTATGCCCAGAGGACTCAACGCCTGCTCCAGTTATGCCCAGAGGATTCACCGCCCGCTCCCTTTATGTCCAGAGGATTCACCGCCCGCTCCCTTTATACCCAGAGGACTCCCGCCCACTCCACGCAGGTCACTTTCCAGGTGTCCACATTCTGCATCGTTTCCACCTGAAAATAATGAATATAAAGTTTCCACCTTCATTTCCCCGGCTGCTTCTCATGAGCTGCGCCAACATATTCATAATTCCAGAAACCTCATTAATATTGACCGGTTGGTAGAAGCGGCATCTGCATTATTGATATTCAATATCAGAGTCAGGTGAAGAGTCGTATCGCGCAGGGAGGACGATCTCCGGAATCTCACAGGGCGAGCGCTCTTATATCTCTGCCAGTGATGACCTGAGTGACCCCCCTCCATTGTGACCGCGCTCCAGTCCTCGGCTGTATCAGGAGTAGTGTCCTCCAGAGCCTAGACAGCAGATCCCACAGCACCTCTGGACGCGCTCCTCCCACTTGTCTGATATGCAAATTAGCGGTGGACTTGGCAACAGTTTTACACTTTAAAACCAGAGAGGGCGGTCATATGACAAGTGGATGACAATCTATCGCTCCCTGTTATCAGCCATCTCAGGCAAAATTGACTATAGGGCAGGGGAGCAGAACACTTAGAAGGAACCTGTCACCATACAATTGCTATGTAATTCCCCAGCTGTGCTACAGAGCAGGTGGAGCTGAGAAGGTTATTTATGGGTTTCTGTAAAACAATTCTGTACAATTTGTAATTTATCTATTGGAATATTGGCTTATTTGGGCCTAGGAGTCCAGTGGGTGGGGTTACTGAATGAGTTACTATCTTCTCTGTAGGAGCATACACACAGAGGTGTCAATCATTAGGACCACCCACTGGACCCCTAAATCAAGAACGAACCATGATTTACTGTAAATGAATAGAATCTAAGTTCTGCCGGATCTTTTCCTACAACATTATATATCTACCTGTTTAGCTCCTACTGCTCTATAATACACAACCGCACAAAAATCACACTGTGACAGGCTTATTGCTCCCTGTTATCAGTCTGTGTAACTTCTTGTGCATGAAATCTATTGCTCGCTGTTATCATCCTGGTGCATGCAGTCTTTGTACATGCAGTCTATTGCTCCCTGTTATCACCCTGGTGCATGCAGTCTTTGTACATGCATCCCATTGTTTCCCGTTATCACCCTGGTGCATGCAGTCTTTGTACATGCAGTCTATTGCTCCTGTTATCACCCTGGTGCATGCAGTCTTTGTACATATAATCTATTGCTCCCTGTTATCACCCTGGTGCATGCAGTCTTTGTACATGCAGTCTATTGCTCCCTGTTATCACCCTGGTGCATGCAGTCTTTGTACATGCAGTCTATTGCTCCCTGTTATCACCCTGGTGCATGCAGTCTTTGTACATATAATCTATTGCTCTCTGTTATCACCCTGGTTCATGCAGTCTATTGCTCTCTGTTATCACCCTGGTGCATGCAGTCTATTGCTCTCTGTTATCACCCTGGTGCATGCAGTCTTTGTACATGCAGTCTATAGATCTCTGTTATCACCCTGGTGCATGCAGTCTTTGTACATTTCAGTCTCATTCTCTCTGTTATCACCCTGGTGCATGCAGTCTTTTTACATGCAGTCTATTGCTCTCTGTTATCACCCTGGTTCATGTAATCTATTGCTCTCTGTTATCACCCTGGTGCATGCAGTCTTTGTACCTGCAGTCTATTGCTCCCTGTTATCACCCTGGTGCATGGAGTCTTTGTACATGCAGTCCATTGCTCCCTGTTATCAGTCTAGTACATGCAGTCTATTGCTCTCTGTTATCACCCTGGTGCATGCAGTCTTTACCTGCAGTCTATTGACTCCTGTTAAACATCCTGGTGCATGCAGTCTTTGTACATATAATCTATTGCTCTCTGTTATCACCCTGGTGCATGCAGTCTATTACTCCCTGTTATCAGTCTAGTACATGCAGTCTATTGCTCTCTGTTATCACCCTGGTGCATGCAGTCCATTGCTCCCTGTTATCAGTCTAGTACATGCAGTCTATTGCTCTCTGTTATCACCCTGGTGCATGCATTCTTTGTACCTGCAGTCTATTGCTCTCTGTTATCATCCTGGTGCATGCAGTCTTGTGTATCACTGCATATCTATTGCTCTCTGTTATCATCCTGGGCATGCAGTCCTATCTGCTCCTGTTATCACCCTGGTGCATGCAGTCTTTGTTACATGCAGTCTATTGCTCTCCCCTGTTATTATCATCTCTGGGGTGCATGCAGTCTTTGTCCCTATCTATTGCTCTCTGTTATCACCCTGGTGCATGCCAGTCTATTGCTCTCCTGTTATCAGCCTAGTTCATGCAGTCTATTGCTCTCTGTTATCATCCTGGTGCATCAGTCTTTGTACTCTCTATGCTCTCTGTCTGGTGCTTGCAGTCATTGCTCTCTGTTATCAGTCTAGTGCATGCAGTCTATTGCTCCCTGTTATCAGTCGTATTTGTACTGCAGTCTATTGCTCACTGTTATCACCCTGCTGAGTTTACATGCAGTCCATTGCTCCGTTATCAGCCTGGTCTCAGTAATCTATTGCTCTCTGTTATCACCCTGGTGCATGCAGTCTTTGTACCTGCAGTCTATTGCTCTCTGTTATCACCCTGGTACATGCAGTCTTTGTACCTGCAGTCTATTGCTCTCTGTTATCAGCCTCTGGACGCAGACTGTTGTTCATTTCTTATTTCCGTGTAGCTTCCTGTCAGAGAATTAAGCAGCCTCATCCCATAAACTTCTAACTAATCTATTTTTCACTTTTGGTCGGAGTGAACAGCGGCTTAGTTTCTTCCCTCAAAGTGGAAATCCTATTCCCCGTTATTTCCCCAGGTCGCCCCGTCCCCTTTATAGCGGGTGATTGATGCAGCAAATTAGACTTTCTCGCATTTAATAGATTTTAATCTATAATACATTTATAATCCAAAACGGGTCGGGGGCTGCGGCTCACAAGGGCCGGCGTCTGCTGGTAGCGTTTTCCCAGACTGACAATGAGGCTGTCATCGCGGCCATCACTGCGCCTGGAATCTGGGCGACGCCGGTGACAGCTTTATAGCGGCGTCATTTCTTCATAACCTTGAAGGGAGCGAGCGGCTGTCTCTGTAGAGCGCTCTGGGGCGACGTCTTCTCCATCTATTGTCATAAGCCGCGACATACAGTTTTATTTAGATGTATATCGTTCCATTAACCGCATGTAATGCGGAGGAAATGTCTGCAAGAAGTATTTCACACGGAGAGAAAAAATCACAGGCGCTTCCCGGGGAGACGCCGATTTATGGCTTAATTTTTTTAAAGACATTTTTCTTTTTAATTTTTTCTTATTTTTTATCAGGAGATGAGAGCCCCTCAATAATATCTCTGAGAATGAATGGCGTCTGATTAGTTGCTATGGGCAACAAAGAGTTTTAGACACAGACAGTTTTTGTGGCCCTTGGTGTCTCCATAATGACCCATACAAAAATCAACCAACGAAAAACAGGACAGAATGACTTTTTACTAAAATTTAATGTTATGGGACTTTCCCGTGCTCCAATTGGCCTACAGGGAACCATGGGAAACCCCTGGTAGGTCCATGTACATTGCAGACCTGTGGTCGCTTCTAAGGGACAAAGGAAGAAAGCAAGAGGGTCTCACAAATAAACTACACTGGTGGCCCCAAGAATCATCTCCACCGGTGGCCCCAAGAATCATCTCCACTGGTGGAGCTCAAGGATCATCTCCACTGGTGGAGCTCAAGGATCAACCCCACTGGTGGACCCAAGAATCAACCCCACTGGTGGGCCCCAAGAATCATCTCCACTGATGGAGCTCAAGGATCAACCCCACTGGTGTACCCAAGAATCAACCCCACTGGTGGCCCCAAGAATCATCTCCACTAGTGACTCAAAGAATCAGCTCCACTGGTGGCCCCAAGAATCAACTCCACTGGTGGCCCCAAGAATCATCTCCACTGGTGGGACCCAAGAATCAACTCCATTTGTGGCTTCAGAAATCAACTCCACTGGTGGCCCCAAGAATCATTTCCACTGGTGGCCCCAAGAATCATTTCCACTGGTGGTCCCAAGAATCAACTCCACTGGTGGCCCCAAAAATCAACTCCACTGGTGGGCCCCAAGAAACAACTCCACTGGTGGCCCCAAAAATCAACTCCACTGGTGGCCCAAATAATCAACTCCACTGGTGGCCCAAAGAATCACCTCCACTGGTGGCCCCAAAAATCACCTCCACTGGTGGCCCAAATAATCATCTCCACTGGTGGCCCCAAGAATCATCTCCTGTGCCCCAAGAATCAACCCCTTTGGTGGCCAAGAATCTCTCCACTGGGGGCCCCCAAGAATCAGCTCCACTGGTGGCCCCAAGAATCAGCTCCACTGGTGGTTCCAAGAATCATCTCCACTGGTGGCCCCAGGAATTAACTCCACCAGTGTGCCCTAGATACTCCTGTCTGACACTGGGCTCCCCACTTTGAACAATCCTTGTCCCTCCATACTAAGCTGATCACACAGTCTCCCCTCACTGGGATCCCGCAATGATCACCTATAACCGAGGAGGAACCCTGACAGTAAGTATTCCGATTACCTGCAGCGCCTCTTCAGGAGAACTAGAGTATTACATGTTGCACATTCTTTCTGGAAGGGAATTGTTCTAGTGCATTATAGCAATAGCACCAACTGTAATCTGGATGCCTTGTCCCCTCTCTACAGCGCTGTCAGTCTTCACTGCCATCCTGGCATTGTATTCATGGACCAGGGAGCTCAGGATGAACATATCTATAGGTGTGTGTATAGTGGCACTTGGAATTCTGGCAGGAGACATAATTGTGACTTTTCCCGGTCTGATGGCGGCATTATTATCGGATGATCCTGCGGGTGACAGGAGCCTGATCATATACATAGGGCCCCCTGCATTGTTCACGGCAGATGAAGCGTTCCCGGCGGATCCTGAATGCAGATCACAGATCTGGGGTCAGGCAATTCCTCGGGGTCATTACTTGGATCCGAGCGAACACCCGGCGCATTACTTTATTCCTGACAAGCAAGTCTGTGATAAAATCTCTCCGAGGTATTCCGCGCTTTGAAATGTAAAACCGACCCCAGAGACCGAGGTAGCAGAGGCTTCCGGCTGCTGGATCATTGTCACCAGGATAATACCATGAAATATTAAAGATATGATGAGTGAGCATAAATAACAGCTCTGACGGCACTATAGGGCGGTATTATCTGTGCAACGGAGCACAACTCCTGACTTCCTATACACTGCGGAGGATGGGGATCCCAAGTGTTACAAGTACAACATCCCGGGGTCACAATGTTCTAGAACACCTTGGTATGGCAGGTACATTGACGACCTCCTCTTTATTTGGAGGGGGGGGGGGGGCAATGTATCTGCCATACCTGCGTTTCTTTCATATCTCAATAAAAATTTTTGCAATTTACGGTTTACCACAAATTTTGACAAAAAGAGTATAAAATTTTTAGATTTGACACTCACGGGCAGGACTGGTCATGGTATTATTACCAAGACTTATCGTAAACCAACGGCAGGAAATACAATATTGCATTACCGAAGCTATCACCCAAAGCACACACACAAGTCTATCCCTGTTGGGGAAATGATTCGCTCTATGCGCAACTGCAGTTCTTCTAATGATTTTGAGGTGGAACGGGAAGCCATATGTAGAAGACTCACTAGAAGGGGTTATCCAGCTTGGACCCTAGATCGTGCTTCTAAAATCGTTCAAAATAAAACAGGAAGCCATCTTCTTTTTCATAATAAACAAAAACAAAAGAAAGCCAGTAACAACAATAATATTCTAGTTTTCGATTATAGTACTCAATTTCAGAAAATTAAAAATATAGTCCTGAAACATCTACCTATATTACGTGAAGATCCTATTCTTAACGACATTCTTGCGGAGGGTTGCAGGATTGTCACCCGCAGACCCCGAACACTAGGCAATTTGTTGTCATCTAAATCAAGTATGCCCCCAAAATCTAAAAGTAATTGGCTTAAAATAAAAGGGTTCTACAGATGTGGGTCTAGTCCCTGTAGGGTCTGTAGCTTTGTCAATGTGGGCAAAGTTGTTCAGAATAACCTACATACCAAAACCTATACCATCCATAGTTACATTAATTGTAACTCCCACCACGTTGTATACCTGGCCACCTGTATTCAATGCAATCTCCAATATGTGGGCAGCACCACAAGGAGGTTAAAGACGCGCATCCTGGAGCATTTAAATGACATTACGAATACGGCAATTCGGAACAGGTCTCATCTTTCTATGCATTTCAGGGAGATACATGGAGGCAATTACAATAAATTAAAAATCATGGGCATAGAGCAGGTCAGTAAACCCAAGCGAGGTGGGGATATAAATCACATATTACACGATAGAGAGGCCTATTGGATTTTTGTTTTGGACACTGCAGCCCCCGCTGGATTAAACTCAAAAAAAGAATGGATGTTCCATTATTAATTATTTTTTCTTGTTGATTATTGGTCTTGTAGGTTTTTTGTTATTTACTCCGGATCTCATTTAGTAATATAGTAATTGGTGATTCAGCTATACATAGATTTAGACATTTGTCCCTGTTAGGAAGTATTACCAATGTGATGGGAATCTTAATGTTTATGGTTTTATATGACCGTCTATGTATGTATTGTGACACAATTTCCTTCCTAGCTTTTTATCTTTAAATTGATTTGTTTTTATGTCACTTTTCCTGCTTGTGTCCGTTCTCTGACTCCTTACTTACCACTCGCTGCCGCGGTGCCCTATTTGTTCTCGGTGCCGGACTGTTGCATGACGAGTTCGGGCGGCTTTGGCTGTCGTTATGACAGCCATTACGTCACTTCCTAGCAACCGGTGGTTGCGTCCAAGCCATTGTCTTGGTTCTCACTCACGTGCTTTCGGTGGCGTTCCGGAAGCTCATGTAGAGACTGGAGTCATGGAGACGGGCGCAAGCAGGTGAGTTTGCTTATCTAAGTCTGTGTTAAGGTATATAAGGAGTTGCTTTGACACTGTATTGTATGCCATGACTAAGGGTGTTTTATCACCCGAAACGCGTCGACCCTCCTAGGGTTTGTTTTTGTCTTTGATGCCATCGGGTTGCTGTTTTTCTATGGATTCCGAATAAAAGAAGTCTTTTTTGCAATTTCGGTACCGCTGTATCATTGCTTCTATTTCTCTAGAACACCTATCCCTCCAAAGCAACCCCTCACTCTCCTGTACCCCTGAGAGCACCACATCACACTACTGTACCCCCGAGAGCACCACATCACCCTTCTGTACCCCCGAGAGCACCACATCACCCTTCTGTACCCCCGGGAGCAGCCCCTCCGGTACCCCCGAGAGCACCACATCACCTTACTGTACCCCAAGAGCACCACATCACCCTACTGTACCCCCGAGAGCACCACATCACCCTACTGTACCCCCGAGAGCACCACATCACCCTACTGTACCCCGAGAGCCCCACATCACCCTCTGACCCCCAAGCACCCATCACCCCCTGTACCCCCGAGAGCACCACATACCCTCTGTACCCCCAGAGCACCCTCACCCCTTCGTACCCCCAGGCACCCCATCACCACGTACCCCCAAAGCACCCTCACCCTTTGTACCCAGAGCCCACATCACCCTATTTTACCCCAAAAACCCACCCTCCGTCCCCCCAGACCCAAAAACACCCCATGTACCCCCGAAGCACCCCATCACCTTTTTGTCCCCCGAGAGCACCACATCACCCCAAATTTACCCCCCAGAGCAGCCCCTCCCCTCCGGTACCCCGAGAGCACCAATCCCCTACTGTACCCCCAAAAGGGGGTCCCCCCCCCCATACCCCCAAGCACCACACACCCATTACCCCAGAGCACCCTCACCCACTGTACCCCCAAGCCCACATCACCCTACGTAACCCCGAGACACCCCTCACCCCCGTACCCCCCAAGAGCACCACTCACCCTACTTTCCCCCCAAACACCCCCCCCTTTCCGGGACCCCCCAGAGCACCCTCACCCCCTGAAACCCCCAGAGCACCCCCCCTCCAAGTACCCCCCAAGACCCTCACCCTTCTGTACCCCCGAGAGCACCACATCCCCCTTCTGTACCCCCGAGAGCAACCCCCCCCTCGTACCCCCAAGCCACATCACCCACTGACCCCCCAAGACCCCCTCCCTTCGTACCCCCGAGAGCCCACTTTCCCCTACTGTACCCCCCCAACCCACATCACCCCTGTACCCCCAAAAGCACCACACACCCCACTGTACCCCCCGACAGCCCTCCCCTCCGGTACCCCCAAAGCACCACATCACCCCTACTTACCCCCAAAAGCATCCCCCACCCTCCCAAACCCCCCAAGCACCACATCACCCCATGTACCCCCCGAGACCCCTCACCTTTCGTACCCCCAAAAGGGACCCCATCACCCTACTGTACCCCCCGGGGCAAAACCCCCCCCTCCGAACCCCCCAAAGCACCAATCACCCTACTGTACCCCCCCCAGCACCACATACCCTACTGTACCCCCAGAGCACCCTCCCTTCTTACCCCGAAGGGACCACACACCCTACTGACCCCAAGCACCCCACCTTCGTACCCCCGAAGCCCACATCACCCCACGTAACCCCCAGAGCAACCCCTCCCCGGGACCCCGGAGCACACATCACCCAAATGTACCCCCAGACAGCCCTCACCCTCCGGTAAAACCCCCCAAGCCCACATCCCCTTGTACCCCCGAGAGGGAGTCCCCACCCCCCTTAAACCCCCCCCGGGACCACATCCCCCCCCATGTACCCCCCCGGCAGCCCCTCACCCCGTACCCCCGAGAGCACCCTCACCCCACTGTACCCCGGGGGGCCCCCTCCCCTCCGACCCCAGAGCACCCCTCACCCTACTGTACCCCCCAAAGGCACCACATCCCCTCCCTGTAAACCCCCCCGAAGCCCTCACCTCCCGTACCCAAAGCACCACACACTCTACTGTACCCCCGAGAAACTCCTTTTTACCCCCAGAGCCCACATCACCCTACTGTACCCCCCCCGAGACCCTCACCTTTGTACCCCGAGAGCCCCACATCACCCTACTGTACCCCCCGAGCACCACATCACCCCCTGTACCCCGAAGAGCACCACATCACCCTCCTGTAACCCCAAAAGGCACCACACACCCTACTGTCCCCCAAACAGTCCCTCACCCTCCAGGACCCCTCAGCGCACCACATCACCCCACTGTACCCCCGAGAGCCCCTCCTCCGGGACCCCCCCAAACACCAATCACCCAAAGTACCCCCGAGAGCACCACATCACCTTACTGTACCCCAGAGCCCCCCCACACCCTACTGTACCCCCGAAGCCCACATCATCCTACTGTTTCCCCGAGAGCACCACATCACCCTACTGTCCCCCCAAGCAGCCCCCCCCCGGTCCGGGGACCCCCAAGCACACATCACCCTACGACCCCCCGAGAGCGTCCCCACCCTCCATACCCCCCAGACCCACATCACCCTACTGTACCCCCCAGGCAGCCCCCCCCCCACTTCCCCCCAGGACCAATCACCACTGACCCCCGAGAGCCCACATACCCTCCCGTACCCCAAGGCACACATCACCCCACTGGCCCCGATAGCAACCACATCACCTTACTGTACCCCGAGAGCCCCACATCACCGCTACCTGTACCCCCTAGATGCACTAGAGCACCACATCATCCTACTGTACCCCAGAGAGCACCACATCACCCTACTGTACCCCCCAGAGCAGTCCCTCACCGTCCGGTACCCTTTTCCAGCCCGAGAGCACCACCATCACCCGCTACTATACCCCCCAGAGCAGTCCCTCACCCTCCAGTACCCCCCAGAGCACCACATCACCCAACTGTACCCCCCAACAGCCCTCACCCTCCTGTACCCCCGAGAGCACCACATCACCTTCCTGTACCCCCGAGAACACCACATCACCCTACTGTACCCCCAAGAGCACCCCCACACCCTCCTGTACCCCGAAGAGCACCACATCACCCTACTGTACAGTACCCCCCAGAGCAGTCCCTCACCCTCCTGTACTCCCGAGAGCACCACATCACCCTACTGTTCCCCCCAGAGCAGCTCCTCCGGTACCCCCGAGAGCACCACATCACCCTACTGTACCCCCGAGAGCAGCCCCTCCGGTACCTCCGAGAGCACCACATCACCTTACTGTACCCCCCAGAGCACCACATCACCCTACTGTACCCCCCATAACACCACATCACCCTAATGTACCCCCGAGAGCAGCCGGTCACCTTCCTGTACTCCCGAGAGCACCATATCATCCTACTGTAACCCCCAGAGCAGCCCTTCACCCTCCTGTACCCCGAAGAGCACCACATCACCCTCCTGATTCCCCGAGAACACCACATCACCCTACTGTACCCCGTAGAGCAGCCCGTCACTCTCCGGTACCCCCAAGAGCACCACATCACCCTACTGTACCCCCCAGAGCAGCCCCTCACCCTCCAGTACCCCCCAGAGCACCACATCACCCTACTGTACCCCCGAGAGCACCACATCACCCTACTGTACCCCCGAGAGCAACCCCTCACCCTCCAGTACCCCCAAGAGCACCACATCACCCTCCTGTACCCCGAGAGCACCACATCACCCTACTGTACCCCCGAGAGCACCACATCATCCTACTGTACCCCGAAGAGCACCACATCACCCTACAGTACCCCCGAGAGCAGCCCCTCACCCTCCGGTACCCCCGAGAGCAGCCCCTCACCCTACGGTACCCCCGAGAGCAGTCCCTCACCCTCCAGTACCCCCAGAGCACCACATCACCCTACTGTACCCCCGAGAGCACCACATCACCCTACTGTACCCCCCAGAGCAGCCCCTCAATCTCCAGTACCCCGAGAGCACCACATCACCCTACTGTACCCCCGAGAGCACCACATCACCCTACTGTACCCCGAGAGCACCACATCATCCTACTGTACCCCAGAGAGCACCACATCACCCTACTGTACAGTACCCCCCAGAGCAGCCCCTCACCCTCCTGTACCCCGAAGAGCAACCATCACCCTACAGAAACAGTACCCCCCAGAGCAGATCCCTCACCCATCCTAAACCCCCGATAGCACAACATCACCCTACTGTAACCACCGAAGGAAACTCCTCCGTTACCCCCCGAAGCACCACATCACCTACTGTCCCCCAGAGCCCCACATTACCCTACTGTACCCGCGAGATCACCACATCATCCACAGTACCCCACGAGAGCACCACATCCCTCCCTACTGTAACCCCCCAGAGCAGCCCCTCACTGTCCTGACCTTTACCCTAGAGCACCACTTCACCCTACTGTACCCCCAGAGCAGTCCCTCACCCACCACACCCCCCTCCTTTACCCCCAGAGCACCACATCACCCTACTGTACCCCCCCAGAGCAGCCCCTCACCCTACTGTACCCCCCGAGAGCACCACATCACCCTACTGTACCCACGAGAGCACCACATCACCCTCCTGTACCCCGAAGAGCACCACATCACCCTACTGTACCCCCGAGAGCACCACATCACCCTACTGTACAGTACCCCCCAGAGCAGCCCCTCACCCTCCTGTACCCCGAAGAGCACCACATCACCCTACTGTACAGTACCCCCCAGAGCAGCCCCTCACCCTCCTGTACCCCGAAGAGCACCACATCACCCTACTGTACAGTACCCCCCAGAGCAGTCCCTCACCCTACTGTACCCCCGAGAGCAGCCCCTCTGGTACCCCCGAGAGCACCACATCACCCTACTGTACCCCAGAGAGCACCACATCACCCTACTGTACCCCCAAGAGCACCACATCACCCTACTGTACCGTACCCCCCAGAGCAGCCCCTCACCCTTCCCTTACCCCGAAGAGCACCACATCACCCTACTGTACAGTACCCCCCAGAGCAGTCCTCACCACCAACTCGAACCCCCGAGAGCAGCCCCTCCGGTACCCCCGAGAGCACCACATCACCCTACTGTACCCCCGAGAGCACCACATCACCCTACTGTACCCCCCAGAGCAGCCCCTCACCGTCCGGTACCCCCGAGAGCACCACATCACCCTACTGTACCCCCGAGAGCAGTCCCTCACCCTCCAGTACCCCCCAGAGCACCACATCACCCTACTGTACCCCCGAGAGCACCACATCACCCTACTGTACCCCCGAGAGCACCACATCACCCTACTGTACCCCCCAGAGCACCACATCACCCTACTGTACCCCCGAGAGCACCACATCACCTTCCTGTACCCCAGAGAGCACCACATCACCCTACTGTACCCCCCAGAGCAGCCCCTCACCCTTCGGTATCCCCGAGAGCACCACATCACCCTACTGTACCCCCGAGAGCACCACATCACCCTACTGTACCCCCAGGAGCAGTCCCTCACCCTCCAGTACCCCCCAGAGCAACACATCACCCTACTGTACCCCCGAGAGCAACCCCTCACCCTCCTGTACCCCCGAGAGCACCACATCACCCTCCTGTACCCCGAGAGCACCACATCACCCTACTGTACCCCCGAGAGCACCACATCATCCTACTGTACCCCAGAAGAGAACACATCACCCTAACTGACCCCCCAAGCAGCCCCTCACCGTCCGGTACCCCCGAGAGCACCACCTCACCCTACTGTACCCCCCGAGAGAATTCCCTCACCTTCCATAACCCCCAAGAGAAACCACATCACCCTACGACCCCCGAGAGCACCACATCACCCTACTGTACCCCCGAGAGCAGTCCCTCAATCTCCAGTACCCCGAGAGCACCACATCACCCTACTGTACCCCCGAGAGCACCACATCACCCTACTGTACCCCGAAGAGCACCACATCACCCTACTGTACCCCCCAGAGCACCACAACACCCTACAGAACAGTACTGTAACCCACCAACAGTCCCATCACCCTCCGTACCCCGAAGAGCACCATATCACCCCTAACTGTACAGTACCTCCCCAGATCAACCCCACCCTCCAGTACCCCCGATAGCACCACATCACCCTACTGTACCACCGAGAGCAGCTCCTCCGGTACCCCCGAGAGCACCACATCACCCTACTGTACCCCGAGAGCCCCACATCACCCTACTGTACCCGCGAGAGCACCACATCATCCTACTGTACCCCAGAGAGCACCACATCACCCTACTGTACCCCCCAGAGCAGCCCCTCACTGTCCGGTACCCCCGAGAGCACCACATCACCCTACTGTACCCCCGAGAGCAGTCCCTCACCCTCCAGTACCCCCCCAGAGCACCACATCACCCTACTGTACCCCCCAGAGCAGCCCCTCACCCTACTGTACCCCCGAGAGCACCACATCACCCTACTGTACCCCCGAGAGCACCACATCACCCTCCTGTACCCCGAAGAGCACCACATCACCCTACTGTACCCCCGAGAGCACCACATCACCCTACTGTACAGTACCCCCCAGAGCAGCCCCTCACCCTCCTGTACCCCGAAGAGCACCATATCACCCTACTGTACAGTACCCCCCAGAGCAGTCCCTCACCCTCTTGTACTCCCGAGAGCACCACATCACCCTACTGTACAGTACCCCCCAGAGCAGCCCCTCACCCTCCTGTACCCCGAAGAGCACCACATCACCCTACTGTACAGTACCCCCCCAGAGCAGTCCCTCACCCTACTGTACCCCCGAGAGCAGCCCCCTCTGGTACCCCCGAGAGCACCACATCACCCTACTGTACCCCCGAGAGCACCACATCACCCTACTGTACCCCCCAGAGCAGCCCCTCACTGTCCGGTACCCCCGAGAGCACCACATCACCCTACTGTACCCCCCAGAGCAGCCCCTCACCCTCCGGTACCCCCGAGAGCACCACATCACCCTACTGTATCCCCGAGAGCACCACATCCCCCTTCTTACCACCCGAAGCACCAGCATGAACCCTAAGCTCTGGTCCTCCCCAGAGCACCACTCACCCTACTGACCTCCCGAGACACCAACATCACCTTCCTGTACCCAAAGAGCACCAACATCACACCCTACTGTACCCCCCAGAGCAGCCCCTCACCCTTCGGTATCCCCGAGAGCACCACATCACCCTACGAACCCCAGGGAGCATCCGTCAAACCCTCCAGTATACCCTCCCAGAGCAACATACATCACCCTACTGTACCCCCCGATGCACCACATCACCTTACTGTACCCCCCAGAGCAGTCCCTCACCCTCCGGTACCCCCGAGAGCACCACATCACCCTACTGTACCCCCGAGAGCAGTCCCTCACCCTCCAGTACCCCCCAGAGCACCACATCACCCTACTGTACCCCCCAGAGCAGCCCCTCACCCTACTGTACCCCCGAGAGCACCACATCACCCTACTGTACCCCCGAGAGCACCACATCACCCTCCTGTACCCCGAAGAGCACCACATCACCCTACTGTACCCCCGAGAGCACCACATCACCCTACTGTACAGTACCCCCCAGAGCAGTCCCTCACCCTCCTGTACTCCCAAGAGCACCACATCACCCTACTGTACCCCCGAGAGCAGCTCCTCCGGTACCCCCGAGAGCACCACATCACCCTACTGTACCCCCGAGAGCAGCCCCTCCGGTACCTCCCAGAGCACCACATTCACCTTAACTGTACCCTACCCCATAAGCACCACATCACCCTACTGTACCCCCCATAACACCACATCACCCTAATGTATACCCCGGAGGAGCAGCCGTTTCAACCTTGCCTGTATACCTCCCAGAGAGGCCCCATATCATCCTACTGTAACCCCCAGAGCAGCCCTTCACCCTCCTGTACCCCGAAGAGCACCACATCACCCTCCTGTATCCCCGAGAACACCACATCACCCTACTGTACCCCCTAGAGCAGCCCGTCACTCTCCGGTACCCCCAAGAGCACCACATCACCCTACTGTACCCCCCAGAGCAGCCCCTCACCCTCCAGTACCCCCCAGAACACCACATCACCCTACTGTACCCCCGAGAGCACCTCATCACCCTACTGTACCCCCGAGAGCACCACATCACCCTCCAGTACCCCCCAGAGCACCACATCACCCTCCTGTACCCCGAGAGCACCACATCACCCTACTGTACCCCCGAGAGCACCACATCATCCTACTGTACCCCAGAGAGCACCACATCACCCTACTGTACCCCCCAGAGCAGCCCCTCACCGTCCGGTACCCCCGAGAGCACCACATCACCCTACTGTACCCCCGAGAGCAGTCCCTCACCCTCCAGTACCCCCCAGAGCACCACATCACCCTACTGTACCCCCGAGAGCACCACATCACCCTACTGTACCCCCCAGAGCAGGCCCTCAATCTCCAGTACCCCCGAGAGCACCACATCACCCTACTGTACCCCCGAGAGCACCACATCACCCTCCTGTACCCCCGAGAGCACCACATCACCCTACTGTACAGTACCCCCCAGAGCAGCCCCTCACCCTCCTGTACCCCGAAGAGCACCACATCACCCTACTGTACAGTACCCCCCAGAGCAGTCCCTCACCCTCCTGTACTCCCAAGAGCACCACATCACCCTACTGTACCCCCGAGAGCATGCACTCCTCCGCGTACCACCAGAGCAACACAGCACCCTACCTGGTACCCCCGAGAGCAGCCCCTCCGGTACCTCCGAGAGCACCACATCACCCTACTGTACCCCCCAGAGCACATCACCCTAATGTACCCCCAAGAGCAGCCGGTCACCTTCCTGTACCCCCGAGAGCACCACATCATCCTACTGTACCCCACAGAGCAGCCCTTCACCCTCCTGTACCCAGAAGAGCACCACATCACCCTACTGTACCCCCCAGAGCAGCCCGTCACTCTCCGGTACCCCCAAGAGCACCACATCACCCTACTGTACCCACCAGAGCAGCCCCTCACCCTCCGGTACCCCCAAGAGCACCACATCACCCTACTGTACCCCCAGAGCCGCCCCGCACCCGCCAGTACCCCGAGAGCCCCACATCACCTACTAGTACCCACGAGAGCACCACAACACCCTACTGTACCCCCCAGAGCAACCCCTCACCCTCCGGTACACCCGCCCGAGAGCACCACATCACACCCACACCCTAACTGGTACCACCCTAGTAGCAAGACCTTCACCTCCAGTTACCCCCCCCAGACACCGACATCACCCAACGCTGTAACTCCCGAGAGCACCACATCACCCTACTGTACCCCCCAGAGCAGCCCCTCACCCTCCAGTACCCCCGAGAGCACCACATCACCCTCCTGTATCCCCGAGAGCACCACATCACCCTCCTGTACCCCGAAGAGCACCACATCACCCTACTGTACCCCCGAGAGCACCACATCACCCTCTTGTACCCCCAAGAGCACCACATCACCCTACTGTACAGTACCCCCCAGAGCAGTCCCTCACCCTCCTGTACCCCGAAGAGCACCACATCACCCTACTGTACCCCCGAGAGCAGCCCCTCCGGTACTCCCAAGAGCACCACATCACCCTACTGTACCCCCGAGAGCAGCCCATCCGGTACCCCCGAGAGCACCACATCACCCTACTGTACCCCCCAAAGCAGCACATCACCCTACTGTACCCCCGAAATCAACCAGTCACCTTCCAGTACCCCCGAGAGCACCACATCATCCTACTGTACCCCCCAGAGCAGCCCCTCACCCTCCGGTACCCCCGAGAGCACCACATCACCATACTCGACCCCGTTGAGCCGCACTTCACCCTCCTGTACCCCGTCGATCACCACATCACCCTACTGTACCCCCGAGAGCACCACATCACCCTCTTGTACCCCCAAGAGCACCACATCACCCTACTGTACAGTACCCCCCAGAGCAGTCCCTCACCCTCCTGTGCCCCCAAGAGCACCACATCACCCTACTGTACCCCCGAGAGCAGCCCATCCGGTACCCCCGAGTGCACCACATCACCCTACTGTACCCCCGAGATCAACCGGTCACCTTCCAGTACCCCCGAGAGCACCACATCATCCTACTGTACCCCCCAGATCAGCCCCTCACCCTCCGGTACCCCCGAGAGCACCACATCACCCTACTGTACCCCCAATAGCAGGCCTTCACCCTCCTGTACCCCGAAGAGCAACACATCACCCTCCTGTACCCCCCCAGAGCAGCCCTTTACCCTCCTGTACCCCGAAGAGCACCATATCACCCTACTGTACCCCCGAGAGAACCACATCACCCTACTGTACACCCCAGAGCACCCTTTACCCCCTGTACCCCAAGACACCACATCACCCACTGACCCCCCAACTGCCCTCACTCTCTGGTACCCCCAAGAGCACCACATCACCCTACTGTACCCACCAGAGCACCCCCACCTCCTTCCCCCAAGACACCACGTCACCCTACGAAAACCCCCCACAGTCCCCCACCCTCCGGTCCCCCAAGAGCACTAGTCCCCCTACTTACCCTCCAACACCCAACCCTTCTGTCCCCCCTGAAGAAATTTCCTCACCCTCCTTCCCCCAAAGCACCACGCCCCTACGGTACCCCCAAGCAGCCCCTCACCCCCGGTACCCCCCAAACCCCACTCACCCTCTGTCCCTCCAAGCAGCCCATCACCCTCCTTACCCCTAAAATTTTTCGTCACCCTCCGTCCCACCGGAGCACCACATTACCCTCTAACCCCATTACACTATTTCCTTGATGAACCCCTCAGAGCAGCCCCTCACTCTTCTGTACCCCAGAGTAGCCACTTACCCTCCTGTACCACTAGAGCAGCCCCTCACCCTCCTATACACCTCGAGCATTCCGTCATCCCCTTACCCCAATCCTCCCTTATACTCCCCCCAAATACCCCTCACCTTCCCATACTCCCCCAAGCAGCCCCACCCCATTACCCCCCAACCCCCATTACCTGCGAACCCCCAAAAGCCCTCACTTTCCTCACCCCAAGAGCATTTTCCATCCCCCCTTACCCATCAGATTTCACCCGCTCTCCTGTACCCCTCAGAGCACCCCGCTCTCCTTACCCCCAACACACCTCGCTCTCCCTTACCCTCAAAAACACCTCCTCTCCTGTACCCTGGGGCATCCCACACCTCCTGTACCCCAGCACCCCTTTCCCTACATCCAACTCTCCCGTTTTTTGGGGGGGGGCCGCTATTTGGGGGGCCCCTCCCACCCTCCCGGGGGTTGGCATTTCCCCCCCCCTCAGGGGCGGGGTCCTTTAAATTACCGCGCCAAAGTACGCTGGGGCGCTCTTTGCCCCGGGACCGCTCCCACAGGCGGGGGGAAAACCCGCTCACCCCCCCCCGGGCTCACTGTGCGGGGAGGAGCAGGAGGGGTCGCTCCCCCCCCTCCTCCACCGTATGTAAAGGGCCGGGGTGTGCGCCGACATACAGTTTACGGGGCCCGGGGGGAAATGACGCGCCTGCAGGGGGGGTGCGCGCGGCTGCCCCACTTCCCCCGGCCGCTGAGGGGAAACGGTCGGGGGCGGCCGTGCTGCAGGAGCCTGGTAAGGGAAGTGAATTTTTTATTTTATTTTTATTATTTTTGGGGGGTCACCCTAACAGAGAGGGGAACACCCGGGAACAGAGGGGCACTACCTGGCAACGAGGGGCACTACCTGGCAACAGAGGGACATCTACCTGCAAAAAAGGGGCACTACCTGGGGAACAGAGGGCACTACCCGGGAACAGGGCACTACCTGGCAACAGAGGGACAAATACCTGGGAAAAGGGCACTCCTGGGAACAAAGGGGGGATACCTGGGTAACAGATTTGGGGGGACACCGCAACAAGGGCACACCTGGCAACAAGGGGGCACTACCTGGGAACAAAGGGGGGCACTACCTGGCTACAAAGGGGCACTACCGGAACAATGGGGGCACACCTGCTAACGATGGGGGCCTACCGGCAACAGAGAGGGGGACACCTGGGAACAAGGGGACATCTACCTGGCAACAAGGGACACACCGGGAAACAATGGGGGCACTACCTGCAAAAGAGGGGGGACCTACCCGGCAAACAGATGGGGGCACCTACCCGGGTAACAAGGGGCACCCCCCTGGCTAACAATGGGGGGGACCACCTGGGTAACAATGGGGGCACCTACCTGGGTAAAAAGGGGGCATCTACCTGGCTACAAATTTGGCCTACCCGGGTACAAGGGGGCATCTACTTGGCTAAAGGGGCATCTACCGGGCCCGTAAGGGGCCCTGTTTTTGGGGGGCTACTACCGGCTAAAGGCATCTACCTGGGTTTCTCCAAGCCGTTATGCATTAGGTGATGGGTGTGGCTTTTTGAAGGGGGTGGCATACCAACAAGATGGCGTGTCCATGCAAATTTTTGCCGCAGCGCGGTAGCGCCCGCCCACTAAGTTCTCCTTTTTTTTTCATTTTCGAAATTTTTGGCAACTAGCTTTACCCTCATTTACCCCCACAGCTTCCACCCCTACGAACCCCCAAGCACCCCCACCTCCTGCACCCCCCCAGAGCTCCTCCATTACCCTCCTGCACCTCCAAAAACCCCTCTCGCCCACCTTTTCTCCCTGAACACCGTTTCACTCTTTTGTACCCCCAGAGCACCTGTTCAACCGCCTGTATCCCCCAGAGAATTCTCTCGCCCTCTGTTATCTCACAGAGCATCCCCTCACTCTGTTTTACCCCTCCCCCCCCCCCGGGTACACTCTCACCAGCCTTTACCTCCCAGAGCACCCTCTCATCACTCGCCTGTACCCTCAGACACCCCTCTTGTCCCCCTGTACCCTTCAACAGCCCCTCATCAATTCCGTACCCTTTAAAGACCCCTTCATCCCCTTCAAGAAACCCCCTCATCACCCCTTTTAACACCCCTCATCATCCTCCTGTACTCAGTAGAGCACCCCCTCATCACTGTCCTGTACCCATCAGAGCACCCCCTCATCACTCTCCTGTACCCTTCAGAGCACCCCCTCATCAACCTCCTGTACCCTTCAGAGCACCCCCTCATTATCCTCCTGTACCCTTCAGAGCACCCCCTCATCACCTCCTGTACCCTCCAGAGCACCCCCTCATCATCCTCCTGTAACCTTCAGAGCACCCCTCATCAACCTCCTGTACCCATCAGAGGACCCCCTCCATCATCCTTCCTGTACCCATCAGAGCACCCCCTCATCACCTCCTGTACCCATCAGTGCACCCCCTCATCATCTGTCTGTAACCCCATCAAAGCACCACCTCATCAGCCTCCGTACCCATCATGCACCCTCATCACTGTCCTGTACCCTTCAGAGCACCCCCTCATCATCCTCCTGTACCCTTCAGAGCACCCCCTCATCATCCTCCTGTACCCATCAGAGCACCCCCTCATCACTGTCCTGTACCCATCAGAGCACCCCCTCATCATCCTCCTGTACCCTTCAGAGCACCCCCTCATCACTCTCCTGTACCCTTCAGAGCACCCCCCTCATCACCCTTCAGAGCACCCCCTAATCATCCTCCTGTAACCCATCAAGCAACCCCCTCACCTCCTCTGTACCCCCATCAATGAGCACCCCCCCCTCATCACTGTGCTGTACCCATCAGACACCCCCCCTCATCCTCCTGTACCCTCAGTGCACCCCTCATCATCCTCCCAGTACCCTTCAAGCACACCGTCATCATCCTCCTGTACCCTTCAAAGCACCCCCTCATCATCCTCCTGTACCCTTCAGAGCCCCCCCTCATCATCCTCCTGTACCCTTCAGAGCACCCCCTCATCACTCTCCTGTACCCTTCAGAGCACCCCCTCATCATCCTCCTGTACCCTTCAGAGCACCCCCTCATCACTCTCCTGTACCCTTCAGAGCACCCCCTCATCACTCTCCTGTACCCTTCAGAGCACCCCCTCATCACCCTTCAGAGCACCCCCTCATCATCCTCCTGTACCCATCAGAGCACCCCCTCATCACTGTCCTGTACCCATCAGAGCACCCACCCCTCCCCCTCCATCCATCCTCCTGTACCCATCAGAGCACCCCCTCATCACTGTCCTGTACCCTTCAGAGCACCCCCCTCATCACCCTTCAGAGCACCCCCTAATCATCCTCCTGTACCCATCAGAGCACCCCCTCATCATCCTGCTGTACCCATCAGAGCACCCCCTCATCACTGTGCTGTACCCATCAGAGCACCCCCTCATCATCCTCCTGTACCCATCAGTGCACCCCCTCATCATCCTCCTGTACCCTTCAGAGCACCCCCTCATCATCCTCCTGTACCCATCAGAGCACCCCCCTCATCATCCTCCTGTACCCATCCAGAGCAACACCCGTCACACTCTCTCTTACCCCTCAGTGCACCCCCTCATCATCCTCCTTAACCATTCAGAGCACCCCGTCATCACTCTCCTGTACCCTTCAGAGCACCCCCTCATCACTCTCCTGTACCCTTCAGAGCACCCCCTCACACCCTTCATCACCCCCACATCATCCTCCTGTACCCATCAGAGCACCCCCTCATCACTGTCCTGTACCCTTCAGAGCACCCCATCATCATCCTCCTGTACCCTTCCGAGCACCCCCTCATCACTCTCCTGTACTCTTCAGAGCACCCCCTCATCACCCTTCAGAGCACCCCCTAATCATCCTCCTGTACCCATCAGAGCACCCCCTCATCATCCTCCTGTACCCATCAGAGCACCCCCTCATCACTGTCCTGTACCCATCAGAGCACCCCCTCATCATCCTCCTGTACCCTTCAGAGCACCCCCTCATCATCCTCCTGTACCCTTCAGAGCACCCCCTCATCATCCTCCTGTACCCATCAGAGCACCCCCTCATATACTCCTTACCTTCAAGCACCCCCCATCACTCTCTGTACCCTCAGAGCACCCCCCTCATCACCTCCTGTACCCATTACTAGCACCCCCTTATCACCCCTGTACCCTCAAGCCACCCCTCACAGCCTCCTGTACCCTTCAGAGCACCCCCTCATCATCCTCCTGTACCCTTCAGAGCACCCCCTCATCATCCTCCTGTACCCATCAGAGCACCCCCTCATCATCTTCCTGTACCCATCAGAGCACCCCCTCATCATCCTCCTGTACCCATCAGAGCACCCCCTCATCATCCTCCTGTACCCATCAGAGCACCCCCTCATCATCCTGTACCCATCAGAGCACCCCCTCATCATCTTCCTGTACCCTTCATAGCACCCCCTCATCATCCTCCTGTACCTTTCAGAGCACCCCCTCATCATCCTGTACCCTTCAGAGCACCCCCTCATCACTCTCCTGTACCCTTCAGAGCACCCCCTCATCATCCTCCTGTACCCATCAGAGCACCCCCTCATCATCCTCCTGTACCCATCAGAGCACCCCCTCATCATCCTCCTGTACCCTTCAGAGCACCCCCTCATCATCCTCCTGTACCCTTCAGAGCACCCCCTCATCATCCTCCTGTACCCATCAGAGCACCCCCTCATCATCCTCCTGTACCCTTCAGAGCACCCCCTCATCACTCTCCTGTACCCTTCAGAGCACCCCCTCATCATCCTCCGGTATACACTCAGACACCCCCTCATCATCCTCCTGTACCCTTCAGAGCACCCCCTCATCATCCTGTACACATCAGATCACCCCCTCATCATCTTCCTGTACCCATCAATCACCACCCCTTATCATCCCCTGGACCCTTCAAGCAACCCCGCATCATCCCCTGTACCCTTCAGAGCACCCCCTCATCATCCTCCTGTACCCATCAGAGCACCCCCTCATCATCCTGTACCCTTCAGAGCACCCCCTCATCATTCTCCTGTACCCTTCAGAGCACCCCCTCATCATCCTCCTTTACCATTCAGAGCACCCCCTCATCATTCTCCTGTACCCATCAGAGCACCCCCACATCATCTTCCTGTACCCATCAGACACCCCCCACATCATCTCCCGTACCCAACAGAGCAACCTCCTCATATCCTGTTACCATCAGAGCACCCCCTCAACATCCTCCTGTTCCCCTCAGTGCCCCCCCCTCATCATCCTCCTGTACCAGTCCAGCACCACCTCATCATCCTCCTGTACCCATCAGGGCACCCCCTCATCATCCTCCTGCACCCATCAGAGCACCCCCTCATCACTCTCCTGTACCCATCAGAGCACCCCCTCATCATCCTCCTGTACCCTTCAGAGCACCCCCTCATCATCCTCCTGTACCCTTCAGAGCACCCCCTCATCACTCTCCTGTACCCTTCAGAGCACCCCCTCATCATCCTCCTGTACCCTTCAGAGCACCCCCTCATCATCCTCCTGTACCCTTCAGAGCACCCCCTCATCATCCTCCTGTACCCTTCATAGCACCCCCTCATCATCCTCCTTACTTCGGAGCACCCCCTCATCACACTCCTGTACCCATCAGATCAACCCCTCATCACTCTCCTGTACCCTTCAAGCACCCCCACATCGCTTATCACCACTTCAGAGCACCCCCTCATCATCCTCATGTACCCATCAGAGCACCCCCTCACACCTGTCCCCCCTCGTACCCATCAGAGCACCCCCTCATCATCCTCCTGTACCCTTCAGAGCACCCCCTCATCACTCTCCTGTACCCTTCAGAGCACCCCCTCATCACCCTTCAGAGCACCCCCTCATCATCCTCCTGTACCCATCAGAGCACCCCCTCATCATCCTCCTGTACCCATCAGAGCACCCCCCATCACTGCGTACCCATCAGTCGCACCCCCGACATAATCCTCCTTACCCTTCAACACCCCCACATCATCCTCCTGTACCCTTCAGAGCACCCCCACATCATCCTCCTGTACCCATCAGAGCACCCCCTCATTATCCTCCTGTACCCTTCAGAGCACCCCCTCATCACTCTCATGTACCCGTCAGAGCACCCCCTCATCATCCTCCTGTACCCATCAGAGCACCCCCTTATCATCCTCCTGTACCCTTCAGAGCACCCCCTCATCATCCTCCTGTACCCTTCAGAGCACCCCGTCATCACTCTCCTGTACCCTTCAGAGCACCCCCTCATCATCCTCCTGTACCCAACAGAGCACCCCCTCATCATCTTCCGACCCATCAGCACCCCCCCCTCATCATCCTCCTGTAGCCCATCAAGCACCCCCCCTCATCATCCTTCACGGTACCCCTTCAGAGCACCTCCACATCATCCTACCATCAGACACCCCCCATCATCATCCTGTACCCTTCATAGCACCCCCTCATCATCCTCCTGTACCTTTCAGAGCACCCCCTCATCATCCTGTACCCTTCAGAGCACCCCCCTCATCACGCTCCTGGACCTTCATAGCACCCCCCATCATCCCCCTGTACCTCAAGCACCCCCCCTTATCATCCTCCTGTACCCTTCAGAGCACCCCCTCATCATCCTCCTGTACCCTTCAGAGCACCCCCCTCATCATCCTCCTTACACTTCAAGAGCAGCCCCTCATCATCGTCCTTAACCCATCAAGCACCCCCCCCATCATCCTCCGGTACCTTCATATCACCCCATCCATCATCCCTCGCTTACCCTTCAGAGCTCCCCCTCTTCAACCTCCTGTACCCTTCAGAGCACCCCCTCAGCATCCTCCTCTGTACCCGTCAACACCCCCTCATTCACTCCCTGTCCCCTTTCAAGAGCACCCCCTCATCATCCTCCTGTACCCATCAGAGCACCCCCTTATCATCCTCCTGTACCCTTCAGAGCACCCCCTCATCATCCTCCTGTACCCTTCGAGATCACCCCCTCAATCATCCCCTGTACCATCAGAGCACCCCCTCATCATCCTGTACCCTTCAGGATCACCCCCTCATCAACTCTCCTTACCCCTTCAGAGCTCCACCCCCTCATCAGCCTCCTATAACCTTCCGACACCCCTCATCACTCTCCTGGACCCATCAAGCACCCCCCTTCATCATCTTCCGGTACCCAAGCAAGCACCCCCCTCATCATCTTCCCGTTACCCAGCAAGCACCGCCTCATCCTCTTGTACCCATCAGAGCACCCCCCCTCATCATCGTCCTGTACCCATCAGAGCACCCCCTCATCATCCTCCTGTACCCTTCAGAGCACCCCCTCATCATCCTCCTGTACCCATCAGAGCACCCCCTCATCATCCTCCTGTACCCATCAGAGCACCCCCTCATCACTGTCCTGTACCCATCAGAGCACCCCCTCATCATCCTCCTGTACCCTTCAGAGCACCCCCCTCATCATCCTCCTGTACCCTTCAGAGCACACCCGCATCACTCACCCCTGTACCATCAGAGCAACCCCTCATCATCCTCCGGTACCCTTCAGAGCACCCCCTCATCATCCTCCTGTACCCTTCCGAGCACCCCCTCATCATCCTCCTGTACCCTTCAGCACCCCCTCATCATCCTCCTTGTACCCTTCAGAGCACCCCCCTCATCATCCTCCTGTTCCCGTCAGAGCACCCCGTCATCATCCTCCTGTACCCTTCATAGCACCCCTCATCATCTTCCTGTTAACTCCATCAACTCCCCACTCATCATCTTCCTGTATGCCACCCAGAACATCTCCTCACCCTAATACATACATGTCAACTTTTAAAAGAGACCTTTAGGGAGATCTTGAGCTGCGGCGAGCGTATCCCCGAGAATTTGCATAAACAATGCCCTCTTTATAAAAAAGCCACACACCCTTCTCTAAATGCCACGCCTACTACACTCAACTGTGCAACAGCTCTGGAAGAAAACTAATTGAGGGGTTTAGAATCACCCAGCTTTCCTGAATGTTGGAGAGTCTTTCAGCATCCAAGCGAGCGGGTGATGCCGTCACACAGTGCCTGAACCTAAACCATTACACTACTACCAATATTTAGACCACCATACAGTGACCATATAGTGGTAGGAACCAGTGTACACAGGCTCTGCAGACTGTATATAACCTCCATACAGTGACCATATAATTAGACACCATGATCACAAGCTCTGCAGACTGTATATTACCTCATACAGTGACCATATAGTGTAACAAAATGTAAACAGGCCTCGCAGACTGTATATTAACTCACAAACAGTGACCCATATAGTGTATGTACCAGTGTACACATGCTCTGCAGACTGTAGATTACTTCCCAACAGTGAACCAATATATGTAGACAGCAGTGTAAACAGGCTCTGCAGATGTAAGATAACCTCCATACATGACCATATAGTGTAGACACAGTGTACACAGCTCAGCACTGTATATACCTCCATACAGTGACCAAATAGTGTAGACACCATTACAACGGCTCAACAGACTGCATATACATCCATACAGTGACCATTCAGTGTAACACCAGGTACACAGACGCTACAGACTGTATATTACCAACATACAGTGACATAATGTATGTACCATGTAACACAGCTCTGCAGCCTTATATTACCTCCATAACAGTGACCATATAGTGGTAGTGTTCAGTGTACACAAGCTCTGCAAGACTGTAATCAACCACCATAAATTGACCATGATAGTGTAGACACCAAGTGTACACAGCTCGCAGACTTTATATTACCTCCATACAGTGACCCTATAGTGGTAGACACCATGTAACACAGCTCTGCAGACTTATATTACCTCCAAACACACCAAATAGTTGGTAGACCCCAGTGATAAACACACTCTGGCAGACTGAATATTACCACCATAACACTGACCATACAGTGGAAACAACATGTCACAGGCTCAGCAGACTGTATTTACCTCAATACAGTACCAATAATGGTAAGTTCCATTACACAGCTCTGCAACTGAGTATATTTCCTCCATACAGTGACCATAGAGTTGGGAACACCATGTACACAGGTTCTAAAGACTGCATATTACCCTCCATACAGTGACCATATAGTGGTAGACACCATGTACACATGCCTGCAACTGTATAATAAACCTCCATACAGTGTCCATATATTGGATAGACAGCAGTGTAAACAGGCTCTGCAGTATATAAACTCCATACAGTACCATATATGGGTAGACACCATGTACACACATAGCAGACTGTTATTACCTCCAGATACAGTGACCATATATGGAAGACACCAGTTACACGGCCTCTACAGACTGCATACTACATCCATACAGTGACCATACATTGGTAACACCAGTGAACACAGACTCACCGACTTGTATATTACCAACCATACAGTACCATAATAGTGGGTATTACCAGTGAACACAGGCTCTCACCTGTATAATACCTCCATACATGACCAATATAGTGGTAGTGTTTCATGAACACAAGCTCTGCAGACTGTATAACACCTCCAAACAGTACCATATATGTAGACACCAGTGTACACAGGCTCTGCAGACTTTATATTACCTCCCATACAGTGACCCTCATAGTGGGTAGACACCAGTTACTTCAGGCTGTGCAGACTTTATATAACCTCCATACAGACCATTATATGGTAGCAACAGTGTACACACACGCTGCAGACTGTATATACCACCATACACTGATCATCATATGGTAACCACCAGTGTACACACACTCTGCAGACGTATAACCACACTACACTGACCATACATGAAATACAACATGTACACAGGCTCTGCCGACTGTAAATTACCTCAAATCATGACCAATAGGTAGGTGTACCAGTTACACAGGCTCAGCAGACTGTATATTACCTCATACAGTGACCATAAGTGGTAGACACCATGTACACAGGCTCTAAAAGGGGTGTGAGAATGCATATTACCCCATACATCACCATATATGGTAACACCAGTGTACACAGGCTCTGCAGACTGTATATTACCACCATCACCATGACCATATAGTGGTAACACATAAAACAGCTCTGCGCAGAATGTATATAAACCTCCATACACGGGACCATATAGTGTAACGCACCATTTGTACACAGCTTGCAGACTGTATACTTAACCTTCCATACAGTGACCATATAGTGGCTAGACATCAAGTGTACACGGCTCTACAGACTGCATATTACATCCATACATGACCATAAACAGTGTAGACACCAGTTACACAGAACTCTACGACGTAAATAACAACCATACAGGGACCAAAGTATGGTAGATAGCAGTTACACAGCTCGAATACTTTATATTACCCTCCATACAGTGACCAGCATTGTGTAACACAGTGTACACACACTCTGCAGACAGTCTAATTTACCTCCCTAACTCTGACCATATAGTGGTAGACACTAGTTAAACACGCTCTGATGACTGTATATTACCTCATACAGTGACCATATAGTGGTAACACCAGTGTAACAGGCTCTATGACTGTATATTACCTCCATACAGTGACCATATAGGTGGTTGAACACAGGTACCACAGCCCGCAACTGTATATTACCACCATACAGTGACCACTAGTGGTATATACCAGTGACACAGGCTCCGCAGACTGTATAGTTACCTCCATACAGTGACCCTATAGTGGTAGACACCAGGTTAACACCGGCTCTCAACCTTAATAACACCTCCATACAGTGACCAACTAGTGGTAACACAGTGTAACACAGCTCTGATGACTTTAAATATACCTCCATACAGGACCTATGGGGTAGACACCATGTACACACTCTCTGCAACTGTATATACCTCCAAACAGTGACCATAAGTGGTAGACACCATGTACACAACACTCAGCAGACTGTTATAATACCACCATAAACACCACTGACCATACAGTGGAAGACACCAGGTACACAACAGGCTCTGCAGACTGTAATATACCTCCATCAAACAGTGACCATACAGTGGTGGATACTAGTGTCTACACATGCTCTGCAAACTTATCTTTACCTCCTAACAAGTGACCATATCTGGTAGAAATAGCATGTACACAGGCTCTGCAGACTGAATATTTACCGCCATACAGGACCATATATGTGTAGACACCAGGTACACAGGCCTATGACTGTATATTACCTCCATACAGTGAACCCCTATAGTGGTTTGACACCAGTGTACACAGGCCCTGCAGACTGTAATATACCCATACCGTGACCATATAGTGGTATAGACACCAGGGTAACAGGCTCAGCAACTGTATACACCTCCATACAGTGACCATAATAGGGTAGCCACCAGTACAACCAGGCTCTTGCAGAAAGTATATAACATCCATACAGTACCATATAGTGTAGACGACCAGTGTATAACTTTTGCTCTGAAGACTGTATATACAGTCCAAAGCAAATTTACCACATAAACCTCTAAGGCTTCTAACTTTTCCAGCATCTCCCTACCTGTGCTACCCCCTCTGTACAAACTCTCCATGGAGTGATAGGTGGAGGTGGGGAGAACCCCCGTGAAATTTGGAGGTGAAGGAATTCATGTTGATAGTAAGGGGCTTGGTTGATGGTGGGGTTTTTTTTTGTGTTAGCACTAGAGAATACCAAAATGGTGAGAGAAGCCGAGAGAGGGTGTGGAGCACAACTTACAATGTTCTGTGTGAGGGGGAAGCAGAGCACCATCCTACTGGAGATTGTGCTGCAGCTGTGGTCTGTACCACCCAAAATCAAGGGCAGTTTGAACTTTGTAGCCTGCAACGTGTCATGTACAGGTCTCCTATTTGTTCTGTGTCTGATCAGCGTTGGATCCATTTAATTCATAAAATGGTCACTGAGGGCTGGTGTCGGGGAGTCTTTATTTAAATAAAAAAAAATTTTATGTTGTGTCATTATGAGTTTTACTATTTTATTCCAGTGTTAGTAATGGAGATTTCTGACCGACACTTCTTCATTACTAGTACTAGGACTTGGTTTCAACCAGTGATGTTTTTTTTCACCCCAAAAGTTGACATTAACCCCCTCCAACAATAACCCTGTACCAATGCAACCAGGGTTGCTAGGAATAGCTGATTACCACAGAATGGACACTCCTAATGGTCTAATTGCTGCTGGGGCGTTGAGAAACAGCATTTTAGGTTGGAGGACAAACATCAATGACCTTCCATCCTGATCAGAATCATCCTACGCTTCTGATTTTACTTTGGCTGTGTTATAATTATGAAGAAACCTCGTCACCTCATAGCATCACACTCTGCTTTCAATACCACCTGTATCTGAATGATACCCAACTCTACATCTCCGCCCAATGTCCCCTCTCTTCTCCTTCCCGATCCCTGAATGTCCCCTTCAGCCATTTCCGTCCTTCTTCCCTCACCCTCCTAAAACTAAATGTGAGGAAAACTGAACCTCATTATCTTCCCACCGTCTCACTCCATCTCGTCACCCGATCTCGTCTATGCCACACGGTAATGGCTACACTCTCTCGACACAGCACCACAGGCTCCCTGCCTTGGATAATCATTGACTCCAATCTGTCCTCAACACCACACATCCAAACCCTCAACCTCTGCCTGTCACATCCACCTAAAAATATTTCCCGAATCGCTCTTTTTCTTAACTCTGAAAGCCAAAAATGCTTTCCGACCTCATCATCTCCCGCCTCAATCGCAAATCCCCCTCTGCGGCCCTCCCAGTAGCACCCTCGTCCCCCCCAAAACCCATCCTTAACTTGCTCCCCTCTGATTCACCTCTCCCCTCGTACTCCCCTGCTCTCCCCCCTCTAAGATCCCTTCACGGGCTCCCCTTGCCCAACAATTCATTAAAGCTAGCAATTTTGACCTCAAGGCCTAAAAAAACCTTCCCTTCATAATCTTGCCTTAATTCAAAATACCTCCCCTCACGAACCCCCGCTCCTCACAGGCCCTTCTCCTTGCCCCCTCTTATCACCTCCTCACAAAACCGTCTCCAAACTTCTTCGTGCTTCCCCCAATTTGGGAAAATCACTGCCCCAACACCTCGACTCCCCCCCCTCTCTCACCGCTTAAAACGAACCAAAATTTTCTTCAGGTTTGCCTATAAAAAAACTTTAAAATGTTGCCACCCCCCGCCCAACAAACATGCCCCCCCTCCCCTTCTTCCCCTTCACCCCTTCCCTGTAATTGTAAGCCCTCACGGGCGGGACCTTCCCCTCTCCCCATTGTTAGTCACTTATTGTCACTTTGTAATTGTTGCCCAAATGTTATTTATGTCCCCCCTAAAATGTACAGCCCCCGGAACAAGGGCTCCAAAATAACGATATAATAAAAAATAATAATAAAAAAAAAACCCCCATTTTTTTTTTTATTATTTTTTTTTTTACATGGTGCATTGTTTTGATTTTAAAAAATTAAAAAAATGACATAATGTCGCCCCCCATTTTTAATAATAAAACCAAGGAAAAAACCACCCTTCAGCCGGCCATGGTATTTGGCTCGTCCACAGCCGCTCAAAAAGCGGACCATCACATTAGAGGGTACGCTTCTGACAGTTACCTAACTCTTCCCAGTACCCCTGAGTACTGGAGTAATAGTGACACAAGGTTAGTGTCAGTCTTAGCTGACAAAACCACTACTGACTGACACAAAGACCGAGCGATAGTAATAGAAAGTCATTTGTCAGACACCTCTATTACTAACACTGGAATGAAATGGGGGAAAAAAAACACACAAAAACACCCCCCCCACACAAAAAAAAAAAATTTTTTAAAACACCCCCACCCCCCCCTTTAACCATTTTATTATAAAAGAAAGATCCACGGATGATCCGATGTAGTCCACCAAATCCGAAGTAGTCCAAAAGGGCACCTGGTTATTTTTATCATAAAACAACTGTATCCAGCTATTCTGGATACTGGTGTCTATAAGCTCCAGGAAAGGGTTGGGGGACGTCCCAAACCCAATTGTGATCAATGTTTTCCCCCCTTAGAAATGTGTGTCCCTATGGGGGGGGTCTTTTCCCCGGGTTTTTACAAATGGTTACGCTTTTTAATATAAGAAAATTGTGTGTCACTTATGGAAGGTGGGACATCATCTAACTATACTGGACATTGGATAGACTAGACACTCTCCCCCCAACATACACACATAGACAGACACACTCACTTCCCCTACCCCACACACAGACCACCACCTTCCTCCACCCCGACACACTACCCCCCCCCACCCCACCTACAGACCGGCACACTCATCTCCCTTACACCCCACACAGACAGGCATTTATCCCCCCTTCCCCACCCACACATAGACACAAACCAACCCACCACCCACACACACTCCTTTCCCCCACCCAGATACAGACAGACACACTCAACCCTCTCCCCCCCCCCCACCCCCCCCCCCCCGAACAGACAGACACACTCACCAACTCAAGCACTCTCACATTCTTACTCAACCCCAGGAAATGTACTTACCAGTCCTGCTGTAGTGTCAGCAGCCTGGATACTTCAGACGGTGCTCTCCCGGGAAAGGGGCTTCTGCTCCCAAGGCTCCACCCCCTTTTCCCAGCAGTGCACTATATAGGATGCTATCAGAACAATGCAGGTCGCACTCCACTTCTAGTGAAGAGAACAGCTGTTGGAGGTTCCACAACTCTGTCGGGAATGCAGGAGATCCTAGCTGTTTGGGGGTCTCCCCAAATCCGGGAGGTGGCAATTTTCCCCAAAACTATTTTAAGAGGAGTGGTGGAGGCTATTACATTAGAGCCCCTTTTAAAAATTTAAGGGGCCCAAGTTTGCTAATTTTTGGGGAACTGAAACGATGTAAAAAAGGGAACCAAGACTTTTTGAACCCAAAAATTTTAAATATTATATGTAAATACAGACACCTGGCCCTCTCACGCAACATGGTGAAACAATCTCTTCCCAGAAGAAGGCAATAAAATCCCCAGTGCTACATGGGAGAAGTCAGGGTCGATACGATGGACAATTTTTAGCACCCTGAGGGGGGCAATTGCTTAACTGCACGTTGGATAAGCACTAGTTCAAACCAGTATGCAGGAGGGCCGGAGCTCCATACAAGGGGGATCCAAGTTAAAATTCTGATGAACAACCATCCTGCAAACCCTCCCTGAGGGGTTGATTGCTAGTATTACATTCGCATATACGGTAGGTAAGGCTTTTACAGGGGCCGGCGATTCGGGTTTTTGTGGGGTCCATGCTGGGTGCAACCAAAATTTTAAAAATCCAATACCGTTAAAAGATGGGGTTTGGCCCAAATTCCAATACCCAACACAAAATACTGCACTGCAATGAACCGGCCTTTATCACCAGCAAGATTATTTCTAAAGTGTTACCAGCACCTCCTCAATTATTGCATTTAGAATCCGCAAAACTTTCAACACAATATCATAGTATTTATCCTGAATGGTTTTCATTGAAAAAAATAAAAATAAAAGAGATTTTTTTAATTTTTTTTTTTACTAAAAACGACACATTTGGTATCACCAAAATCGTACCGACCTGCAGAATACAGCTAACTTGCCATTTATTACATTCCAGGGACTTTCTAAAAACACCCACCTATCAAAGGAAAATGACGTTAGATTTTGCAGTTAATGCGAAAAAGAGTTTGGCTCCACAATCCATTATAAGGTACATTAGATTGTACCATTCAAACATACGACCCGCCCCGCAAAAAACAAGACCTGACACGGCTATGTTGGCAGAAACATTAAACAGTAACTGTACATCTCTTGTAAAGCAGAAAGGAAAAAAAAATAATTGTATTTATTACAATTATTTTTCACCATTTTTTTCATTTTATTGATTCATTAGTTCAGTTTCATTTTTTTATTATAATTTACCACAATTCTTTCAATCTTACTATTTCTTGCTCTACAGTTTTGTTTATATCATGTTTGAAATGATTTGTTTAGGAGATTTAATTGTATTATTTTACTTTCTTTATTTGAATTTTATTATCGGTATTTTTTCAAATTTTTATTTCTTAGATTTTTTTTCCCATGATTTTATTTATCTTTTAAAACTTAAATGATGACTTTAAAAAGGATTTTACCACAAACTAATTTTGACATGAAAAACTTACAAATTCAATAATAAACATTTTCATTATTCATCATCAATATTAAAAATTCTGCACCATTTTTGTTTTAGCTGCTCCCTCAGGGATCCATAGTGTACAGCTCATTCAGGGGATAGGACCAGTGACCAGAGATCCTCAGTCCTGGCAGCACATGCTCAGACATCACCTCTCCTCTCAGGCAGCTACTGTCAGTATATTCCCTGCTTAGTGATCAAACACACTCACTGCTGAGCAAGTGTTCAACCCCTGGTGCTGTCTTTATACTCCTGTCCTCTGTACTCCTTAGTAATCACACACACTCACTGCTGAGCAAGTGTTCAACCCCAGGTGCTGTCATTCTACTCCCGTCCTCTGTACTTCTGAGTAATCACACACATTCACTGCTGAGAGAGTGTTCACCCCCAGGTGCTGTCCTTCTACTCCTGTTCTCTGTACTCTTTAGTAATCACATACATTCACTGCTGAGCGAGTGTTCAACCCCAGGTGCGGTCATTCTACTCCTGTCCTCTGTACTCCTTAGTAATCCACACACACTTGCTGAGAGAGTATTCACCCCAGGTGCTGTCATTCTACTACTTTTCTCTGTACTCTTTAGTAATCACACACATTCACTGCTGAGCGAGGGTTCAAACCCTGGTGCTGTCATTCTACTCCTGTTCTCTGTACTCTTTAGTAAATAAACGTATTCAGCAGCACCGGCAATAATAAATGTAGATGAGTGCACGTCCAAACCCTGTCCACGGGCCTCATGTAATCCAAAAAACACCTTCAGACAGCACTTCAACTTTTCAACGGTCTTTTATTCCCCAATAGTGCAACGTTTCAGCCCATTGCTGAGCTGGGCTTGAGAAAGGCTCAGCAATGGGCTGAAACGTTGCACTATTGGGGAATAAAAGACCGTTGAAAAGTTGAAGTGCTGTCTGAAGGTGTTTTTTGGTGTACTCTTTAGTAATCACATACAATCACTGCTGAGCGAGTGTTCAAACCCAGGTGCTGTTATTCTACTCCCATCCTTTGACCCTTGTAATCTTACCACAGGCGGGACCAATGTTCAATCCCAGGTCTGTCATTCAACTCCCGTCCTCTGTACTCCTTAGTATCATACACACTCGCTGTGAGCAAGGTGTTCAACCCAGGTGCTGTATCTACTCCCGTCCTCTGTACTCCTTATAAATCATACACACTCGCTGCTGAGCAAGTGTTCAACCCCAGTGCTGTCATTCTTATTTCCCCGTCCTCTGTACTCCTTAGTAATCATACACACTCGCTGCTGAGCAAGTGTTCAACCCCAGGTGCTGTTATTCTACTCCCATCCTCTGTACTCCTTAGTAATTACAGACACTTACTGCTGAGCGAGTGTTCAACCCCAGGGGCTGTCATTCTACTCCCGTCCTCTGTACACCTTAGTAATCACACACACTCAGTGCTGAGCGGGTATACAACCAGAGGTGCTGTCATTCTACTAATGTCCTCTGTACTCCTTAGTAATCACCCACACTCACTACTGAGCGAGTGTTCAACCCTAGGTGCTGTGATTCTACTAATGTCCTCTATACTCCTTAGTAATCACAAACACTCACTACTGAGCGAGTGTTCAACCCCAGGTGCTGTAATTTTACTCTAATTCTTAGAAATTAGCCAGACAGTGCAAATAAATAAAAAGTAACCTCTAAAAGGTATGTGCACTGAGGAAAACATTTTACATGTTTGGCTCTTGTAGGGATCTGTACCGAGGACCCCTATGCTGAAAGGCAGAAGTGCTAAACACTCAGCTACATAGTAGCTACTGACAGCTCTTTTCATAAACAGACCTTTATTTGACTAGAGTGAGCACACTGTGGGGAAAGGCATAGTGACGTCAAACCTGCTGGGTCACATGATATGCAGTTCAAACAAATCATCATCAAACACGCCTCCTTCTGAAAACACTGAAAGCTGAAGAAGGACAAACCAGGCATGAAAGTGCTTTGTGGTAAAATCCATATAAAAGATTTCAATTGTGTTTATTATTTTGGATCAATCTCATTATAACTTATTAGCACCATTTTTTACATCTTATTTTTTACAATTTTTTTTCTTGATTTTCGTTTATTCTTTAAGCCTCAAATATTTTCTTAGGAGATTTAATTACATTACTTTAATATTTTAGTTTCATTTTTTAATTACAACGATTACATTTTTTTATTTAAGTCAATAATTTTATACATTTATTATCACTACTTTTCTATCTTATTATTTCTTAATTTTTTTTCTTGATTTTTGTTTGTTCTTTTAATACTTGATTTTCTTCGGAGATTTTAATTGTATTCATTAATTATTTTATTTTTATTTCTTTCAACTTGTTTTACATTTTCTTTTTTATGATAACTTTATTTAAATTTTATTTAATAATTTGATAAATTTAGTAGCACTACTTTTTCTCTCTTGGTATTTCTTATATATATTATTTTCTTGATTTTCATTTATTCTTCTAATATTTGAAATTATTTTCTTAGGAGATTTTAAATGTATTGATTTATTATTTTATGTTTTATTTCTTTTAGCTTTTTCTATCATTTTCTGTTTTTTTGTTCTCACTACCGTACTTTTTATATCTAATTATTTCTGGATTTTTTTTATTTTCTTTCATTCTTTTAATATTTGAAATTATTTTCTTAGGAGATTTTAATTGTCTCTATTATTTTTTGTTTCTTTTAGCTTTTTATTTTTGTATGATAATTGAATTTTATTACGTAATTTTATAATTTATCACTATTTTTTCTATCTTATTATTTCTGTTTTTTTTCATTTTTGCTTATTCTTTTAATATTTAAATTTATTTTCTTAGGAGATTTTAATTGTACTAATTTATTGTTTTATTTTTTTATTTCTTTTAGCTTTTTTATTTTTTTATGATAATTTAATTCTATTAAACAATTTTAAATAAAATCTGAAATAATGTTTTGGGAGAGTGTCATTGTACTGATTTATAATTTTTTTTTAATTTCTTTCAGCTCTTTATTTTATTTTTCTATTTTTTTTAGCTTTTTAATGTTTTATATGATAATTTAATTCTATCAAACAATTTTAAATAAAATCTGAAATAATCTTTTGGGAGATCGTTATTGTACTGATTTATAATTTTATTTTACTTTTATTTCTTTTAGCTTTTTATGGCTTTTTATATTTCGTTTAGCTTTTTTTAAATTTCATGTCTTTGAGTTAGATACTTTTTCAGATTTCTTGATGTTAATTTGAGGAGTGCATGTTCTGCTCCGGACATAATATAGAGTCGCTTAACACCCCACATCACAAAACAAATCTTCATGAAAACTGTTTGCAGACTGTAGCGCTAAGTAAATTTATTTTGAGGAATATACAGGAAGTGCTGCAGCGGAGCGTAATTCAATTTCAGAATCAATACTGTTGAATCATTTATGGCGTATCCCCGAGCTGCTGCCTCCTATATTTTCTGCACTGTTAAATGAATACACCGGCGCCGGGGGTGAGCGACATATATCAGGGTTTATCTGCGCGCTGCCTCGTCTTTTATGGGCCCTTCTTTAGATTCTGGGAGAGATTCACGCATTACATTAATAACCATGATTCTGCGCGCCCGGTAATGGCCGCTGGATCGCCCACATATCGATTTTCACAGCAATTAGTAAAGGTTGAAAAGTTGCGGCGTTCAATAGAAATCTACACAATGTCATATTTGTAATGTGAACCGCAATTGGATTTCTCTATTGACAACAGATTGAACGATGCAGAATTGAAGGGGCGGCCCAGGAAAGTGAGCGGCGTCCTGAGAAAGGTGGCGGTACGGATGAAGCAGAAATCCTTCTGGAGTCACAAATACATTGCAATAAGTAAAGTGGTCGTGCCAGAAAGATGTAGTAAAATGCACCAAAAATGCGTAACTTTTTGGCACCGTTGATAACACATTTATTGTTTATTGAAGAAAGATTTTGCATCTGTTGCAGAAAAGAGACGTGGCTTAACCGGAGGAGGACATGAATATTTGGGAGGGGAGTGCGGCTTCAGTGCAACATTTAAAATTCACAAGCTAATAAAGTCTAAAGCAGAGATACAGGTAGTACTGCTCCCTGTCTCTCCTGTTAATGATGGAGTTACAGATAGTACTGCCCCCTGTCTCTCCTGTAAATGATGTAGGTACAGAAAAGTACTTTGCTCCCTGTCTTCTGTAAAATGATGTAGTACAGATAGGTACTGCCTCCCTGCTCTCCCCACAAATGATGTAGGTACAGATAGTACTGCCTCCCTGTCTCTCCCTGTATATGATATAGGTACAGATAGTGCTGCCTCCCTGTCTCTCCCTGTAAATGATGTAGGTACAGATAGTGCTGCCTGCCTGTCACTCCCTGTAAATGATTTAGGTACAGATAGTACTGCCTCCCTGTCTCTCCTGTAAATGATGTAGGTGCAGATAGCACTGCCTCCCTGTCTCTCCTGTAAATGATGTAGGTACAGATAGTACTGCCTCCCTGTCTCTCCAGTAAATGATGTAGGTACAGATAGTACTGCCTCCCTGTCCCCTGTAAATGATTAGGTACAGATATCTGCCCCCCCTGTCTCTCCCTGTAAATGATGTGTACAGATATCTGCCCCCCCCTTTCCCCGTAAATAGTAGGTACAGAAAGACTCCCCCTTTTTCCCTT
>JAODAL010036411.1:0-41716 GCA_025379985.1 Phyllomedusa bahiana
GAACCAATCTTGCTCCCCTGATTTTCCTCGCTAAAGTTCCAAGGAAGAAGGGGAGAATAAGGGGGGGGGGGCATGGGACAGGCCACAAAGGTGTTACTGTCATCGGCGCGCGGCGCCGCAGCTCGGCCCGCGGGCCGTCCCCCTGGTCGCGCACGGGGTCCGGCTACGGGTGTATGCTGCTGGCTTCCCGCTGTACCTCGCAGCCTTGGTCCTTACTCCTTGCCCCGGGAGACCCCGTACTTACCGTCCCTGCTTCCTCGTCTCCAGCTCTGACAGCGACGCGGCAATTAATCAATGCTTAAGGCAACTTGTATCTCGCAGCGCGCTAAACGGGGACTGGTCCGGATATTTTAAGGCCAGCGCGCCTTTAAATGGTTAATTGACGGCCTCTGATGGGTCTAATATTTGTTGACGCCCCTAGCACTCGATGCCACAGTCTTGTTGGTGTGTTTTGGAGCGTTTAGAGACGTATAGAGTTCAGTCTTGATTTCACGTGTACCAGTTCCGCCTGCTTACGGTTCCTGACCTTGGCCGGCTTGCCTGTATGTGCCGCCTGCCCTGACGTCTGCCCGTCTCTGACTATGATACTCCTGCCGCAGTGCCGCTGACCTTCTAGCCTGTCCCCGACTAAGACTCGGATTACGAATTTAGCTCCACGCTGTACCCCGGCTGCCATCGCAAGACAAGTTCACGTCACGGGGTTAACGACCTGGTAGCCTCATGCGCAGCAAGTCCATCACCCGCTTCTGCGACGGGGCTCTGGTTGAAAAACCAGGGGCTACTTAGACTCCGTTCCCTGGCGTGGCTTAGCTATCCTCGCTTGCGTTGGCCCAGCGGATCCACTCCTCCGTTACAATAAGTAAACAAAAGGGCACATTGACAATGCTAGTAATGATGGGTGCACCTTGCTATGGATCATCATCCCTGACACTTTGTACCAAGATTGTGCAGACAACATCTGAAAATGGCATCTGTCACAGACTAACCCTACTGGTTTTCGATTTCATCTGAGCAGAAAATCATGATCACCATCGATGTTGGAGACATAAGGGCGAACGCTTATTGCATCAGCCAGATTCAAGGTGTTCCGGTTCAGGTACCCTTGTCCGGGTCATCTAAACATGCTGACCAACGTTGATTTGGTAAACTGTATACAAATGGTCTCTGATTAGTGAATACCTGGTGCCCTCACACAACTTTTCACATCTTTTCTTCTTGTGTTAAATATGCGCTCTGAATATATGAAGTGGTGAATGTGCGGTCATATCATGGTTGTTAAGGCCTCACCATCTGTTGTTGGGCGTTATTGGCTAGGTTGTGGAACTTATAGTGCATTTGTACAGACGACAAACATGTTGTAAATGTTGACATTCAATCAAATAGCCCGGACAACACACCACAGGTCTTACTGAAGACTTGTGGGTGCAAACTATGAAAGATCACTACCATAAGTTGTATATACGCAGACTGACAGCTATAATTCGCTTATCCACGAAGATCTCGCTCGTTTTGTATTGTAAATGTTTGTAGCTCTTGCAACGATGTGTGTATGGAAGTACTATTAAATACTACAACTATCCTCCTGGTCTAAATACAACGGTTGAGAACAGGAAGAATTTTGGAAGATGCTGTATTGGTTTAATTCACATTATTTTATTTTAAATTAATTTAGATGTATACTCAAATCATTAAATATCATTTTATAGGAGATAATTTAATATTTTTGGGACCTTACATAATTTTATGAAAATTATAGAATTTAATTTTAGATAGTTTGATAATTAGCTTAAATTCCTTTTATTATTGTACTGGTGTACATTGAGAAATAAGCGACATTTTTCACCCTTAATGGCAAATCTAGTTCCATTATGACTGCTCAGGCTCAAACAGACCACATTGAAATAGATCTGCCTGTCTGAGCAGTAATGCATCTAGTTTTACTGAGCCACATCCATAAATTATTATTTTATTTATTATTTTTATAATCTTTATTTTGGAGCCGCCCATTGATTCCGGGCGCTGTTACATTTTCAGGCGGTGGTACATAAATAACATTGGTCAAAACAGAATTACAACGTGACAATAAGCTGGACTAACAAACTGGTTACAGAGCAAAGATTTCCCTACCCGCTGAGGGGCTTACATCTACAGGGAAGGGGTCGAAGAGGACAGAAAGGTGACGGGGCAGACATGTTGTGGGGCGGAGGCAGTGCACCCGGTTAATGTTGGTTCTAGGCATCTGAAGAGGTAGGCATATTTTTCAGGTTACGTTTGAAGACGGGTGGAGAGAGGGGAGAGTCTTGATGTGGTATGGGGCAGTGAGTTCCAGAGTGTGAAGGAAAGCACGAGAGAAGAGTCTTGGAGACGGTAAATGTGAGGAGGGTGCTAAGAGTGAAGAGCAGAGCGAGAAGTCCTCGTTTGAGTGGAGCGGAGGTTGCTGTGAGGGGACGCGTAGCTGAGAGATTAAGCAGAGATGTATGAAGGGAGAGGATATGGTGAGCCTTGTAGGTCGAAGTTGCTAGCTTGAACTGGATTCGTTGGGCAGACAATGGGTAGCCAGTGAAAGGGAACGGCAGAGGGGAGAGGCAGGGGAGTACGCGAAGAGGATGAAGGGAGACGAGCGTGAATAACAGATGGGCAGCAGAGTTAAGGAAAGTCTTGGAGGGGAGCGTGACGGGTGCTAGCTGGGTAGCAGAGTGGAGGATTTGCTCAGTAGTCGAGGCGGGAGAGATGAACGATGAGTTGGCCGGATGATGGCAACAAGAAGCATTTTTTGTGCTTTCAGAGTTAAGAAATGAGCGGATTCGGGGGAAATATTTTTGTACGGTGGAGGTGACAAGCAGAGGTGAGGGTTTGGAATGTGATGGTTTGAAGTGACAGATTGGTTTGTGTCAAAGATTCATCCAAGGCAGCAGGGGGATACATGTGGGTGTGCGTACAGAGAAGTTTGTTAGCCATTAACCAGTGATAGAAGGATAGGGTGGAGAGATGGAGTGGGACGGTGGATGGATTAATGAATTCAGTTGTTCCACGTATAGTTTTAGGAGAAGGGTGTAGAAGAAGGAGGAAGGATGGGAGGAGACAGGCAGTCAGGGAATCCGGGATGCCGGGAGAAGAGAGGAGAAATCTGGGCCGGAGACTGTAGAGTGGTCTCCTATTGTCGTCAGAGATACAGAGTGGTTTATTGAAAAAGCCCGTGTGAAGTAATATGAGCTGACCAGACCAAAGTGTTGTATTTGTAGATAGGGGAGTAAGCAGTTAGTGCGGCCAGGACACTGACCCTTGGGGGGACACCGACAGAGAGAGGGCGGAGTGGAGGGAGTGTGGAGGAGAAGTTGATGAGACGCTGAAAGTGTCCGGAATTCAGTGGAGGTTACCGGTTGGATGGATACGGGTGGAAAGAGGAGATTAGAGCGCTCAAGTGACGGTAGTGATGCGCCAGGAGGAATGGTGGATATGTGTAGCCGGAGGGATTTGGTCGACAGAGTACAAGGACAGATGCGTAAAGGTTCTAGGTGGACGACGCACAGAAGTAGTGGAAGGCGTGAGGCTTTGGCCGTTGCTGCTAGGTCGTTGGTGACTTTGGTTAGGCGCGGTTTCTCAGTAGAGTGGTGGGGACGGAGTAGCCCTCTGATTGAAGAGTAAGGTGTCCAAAGGAATAGAGATGGTTGGTGGTAGAGCATGGGAGGAAAGTTGATGAATGTGGGACGTGTTGGCTCAAAGGGGAGTTTAGAGGCGAATGGAAAGCAGGGACTATCTGATGGTGGTGGGTGATAGGTGGACAGTGAGCAGGGTCTGAGATGTTTCTTTAGGATGGGGTGGCATGGTCGCATGATTTATAATGAGGGAAGGGAGAAGAATAGCCTAGAGGTTAATGATAGATTGTAATTGATGAAGATGAGGAAGGATGGCATGATAATAGACAGCATAAAGGTCAGAGTTGGACTGAGGTGAGATGGAAGTGGGGTGCAAGGACTACAGGTGGTGAGGGGTTCGGATTTGGACTGTTAGAGAAGGAGAGTTGTTAGGAGTGACGGGTCGAAGAACGCGAGTGTTAGTAGGTAGGTGTAGATGAGTCCATGTGGGCATCGCTGTACCAGAGGGGGGCTTTGGGGAAACCGCTATGGAGTAGAGGCTCGCTGAGGGGACTGTAGGCGGTGAAGCTTTTTTGTCTGATTGAGATTTTTTTTTATTATGGAAGTGAGTTGAACAATATAAATAACATCATCTTGCTGAGAGGAGGAAGATGGGGGAGGGACGTGCATCGGTGGACGCAGGAGAGAGTTCGAAGGTGTTTAATAAATGTTGTCTGGGTTGTGGGACAAGGGAAGAATATTGAGAGTGGTGAAATAGTCTTGTTTGGCTGTGTTGTGTGCGGGATTTAAATGTGTGCAGTCGATTCTTTATTATGAGGTGTAGTCATTGGTGTTATGGAGCTGGAATGGTGGCGCTTCTTCTCTCACGCGCAGTTCGGCAAACTCTGGAAGCCGCCTCAGCTAGTTTGGTGGAGTCTGTGTGCCTGGGTTGCTACTTTTTATTTTGCGGGGTCTGTAGTGTGTGTGAGGGGCGACAGTAGTCGAGATATGGAAGTGACTTGGTGTTGATTGTAGAATGTGGTGGCTGCGTCTGGTTCAGCAAGTGAGGAATATGGTAGAGAGGGGAGCGAAGAGAGGTCAGAAGAGAGGGTTGAGGTTTTGTTGGTTCCTGCGGGGTGTGCTAGATTTGGTGAAGGGCCAGAGGGGAAAGGTGGGAGTGGGTGATGGAGGAGAAGGTGAGCAGATTTGTGGTCAGAGATAGGGAGAGGAGAGATTGAGAGTTAGATAGGGGAGCTTCAGAAGGAGGGTTGAAAGATCGAGGTCCAGTGTGAGTGTCTCGTCTAAGTGAGAGTGGCTCAGACGGTCAATCTGGGGAGGAGGACAAAGGAAGAGAAGCGGTGACGCACACAGAGTGAACAGGATGTTTGTTAGTAGTTTGGACCGGTTGGGTCGTATGTATCGACCTTGGAATATGTTTAAATCTCCCCATGAATAATAGTGGGGATGTTTAGGGGGCAGGAAACAGTGGAGGAGCAAAGAAGCAAATGTGGTCATAGGAAGGGGTAATTGGCTAGGCCGGGGGACGATAAGAATAACAGCCACTTGTGAGGATTGGGAGGAGGGAGTAGGATGCGTACAGAAATGCACCTAGAAGGAGGAAAAGGGTGTGGGATGTACAGCCGGAATTGGTACTGGTGGATAATAGATGAGAAGGCATATAAGGTCATTTGATCAGAAGAAGGCGACACCTCCGCCGGATGTAGTTACTCGCTCAAATCCGGGCGGGGGGTGTGGCGTAAACTGGAGGCCCACCATAGGGATGAGTGCAGCAGGGGATGTTGTGTCAGAGGGTGTAGCCAAGTTTCTGTTAATCCTAAGGAAGGTGAGTTTGCGATCGAGGTGAAAGTCGGTCGGGATGATGGGAAAGCTTGTTGCACACTGGAACAGTGCATTCCAGAGGGCACCAGGATATAGGGATTGGTTTGCCTGCAGAGGGTGAGGGGATGGTTTTGATGGTTTGTGTGGTTGATTAATGTGTGTGCTGCTTGTTCTTGTAAGTAGATGCCTGAGCCACCAGTCGGGGATGCGCTGAGGGGGGCCCGGGGTTGGGAGATAGATATGTTCCCCGTGGGCCTGGCAGCGAGGAGAAGCACGGTAGGAGTGAGGAGATGTGTGTGGGCTAGAGAAGAAAGGGTGGTTGGTGTGGTGTTTTTTGAGGAAGGTCGTAATGTTGTGATAGAGGTGAAGAGTAGAGGTCAGGTGTGAGGGTAAGAGACAGATGGGGAGATATGGAAATCCATTGCCCAGCGGGGTGTTGAGGGGGAGAGTCTAATACGGAGTTTTCAGATGGATGAGGCAGGCAGTGTATATCATTGTTGGCGGAGAGTGCATTATTTGGTGCTGTTTGGTGAGGAGCTGGGGAAGGGTCCTTGGTACCTTTGGTTTCAATTTGGTTTCAATTGCGGATAGGTATTAATGCATGATATAGTCTCTTAAGCTAGGAGATTGCACTGACTGCCTAAAGTCATGACTGACTAGTGTGCATGCTTAAATAGGATGCATGCTTATACTTACCTAGGCTCCTGTGTAACTGGAGGGGGGGGGGTGTAAAGATTGTGGTGAGCAGCAGCAGATAAGATTCGAAAAGTGATAGTGGGTAGACCAATTAAGGCCTCCGTCAAAGCAGAGATTGCAGCCAAGATACTACAAAGTTAATCAAAGTTTGTTACCATTCAATAAGACATAGCAGGTCATTTACACCACGGGCACATGGAGAGTAAGTTAGAGGGTTTTCGGCTCCACATGAATGCATTACCTGGAATGAACAGAAGAACGAACGGAGAGTCAGATGGTCGACAAGACTTTCCCTTTAAGGATTCCCCTTCATCCATCATTCCTTCATACAACATGCTGGTATTAATGCTGTGTCTAATAGTATGAATGTGGTGTGACACGCCCCCAGAATACCCCCACATCTTTGGCGCATTACAAAGTGTCGAGCCAGGCGCACAATGCGCTAAACATGTTCATTCAACACACCATCCATCAGAAAATTAGGCGGACTAATCACTTTTTGCGCATTTAATGCCAGAAAATTAAAGATGACACCTTCATACATGTCACCCTTGGTGCCTCTCACCTTCCTGAAAAGTGCTTGGAGTTGTGTGGAATTTATTATCCAGTTCCGCAGGACATTGTTTGCAATGAAGTGCTCATCAGTGTGGGATTGAGCCAAAGGACGTCCACTTCTTTCCCTTTCTGTGACTCTTGCAGTCTCTCTGTATCTCTGATACAACCTGATGGTGACACTCTGTCACACTCTAAGCTCAGTGGCTACTTCCGTCCCAGAGCATCCTGCTTGAAGCTTCACAATGGTGAGGTACTATTGATCAATTGTAAGGTATTGGCTTGGTCTCATGATGTCACAATGTGAACAGTATGATGAGAAGGACTCATCCCAATTAAAAATTAAATCCCAATTCAAATTAATACCCTAAATTTATTGGGCGATTCAGATATCAAACACCTGTTTTGAAAATAAGCTCCTTGTTAGAGGATCAGTAAGTTGTGCACAAAAAGTACTGAAACATTGACAGTTGGGCCGATGTGCACATATAAAGGGAATAGATTGATATTTTGTTTATTTAAATAAAAATCCAAACACATTTATATGTTACATTCTGAAGTTTCAACCAAAAGCCAAATACCCCTCATTTTTTGTGAGTAATGTATATCGGGGCATGGAGGAGAGTTGCCCTATTTGATTGGTCTGTTGGGAGACTTTGGTAGACTTTTTTGTTATACAGATGTGTGTGTGTCTGTAAGAGAGAGTTTATGCGGACGGGAGCACCTAATCCAGATCACGCTAGTGTCAGCGCTCCGATGAATACAGACAATGAAATGAGTCTGTTTGAAGATGACCAGCTATTCACATTGATGAAACTTTTTACAGCACTACCAACTCTATTCAATCACTAAAACAATGACTCTGGTGTAATGGCCTTGAAAATAACTTTTGATTACATTGGGATTCGTGTTTGATGGATATGGACAACTAGAGATGGGCGAATTGATTCTAATGAAGTGGAATTCGTTTGTAGAATTTCAGAAAACTTGGTTTGGAACGAAGTCGATAACTTTTGGAGGTACTTCGGTGTGAAAGTAGTTGTGCTTTTGATTGAAAAAATGGCTTGACGAGCCAACATGGCCATTACAATGGGGCATAAAGAACTCTGGGAGAAGGAAGGGCATAGCCTGCATTGACATTGTGCATGAGCATGAGACGCTACTCAATCAAGAGAGGGACAGGCGGGATTCTGTGACGTCACCCGCAAATCTATTAGTCCATGGGCGCCGATGCTGGGTGCTATACCGCTGCTCCTGCTTGTATAGTACTCTAGGGAAAGTGCTGTATGAGAGCTGATCACGAAATGAACTCATTTTTCTTATACTAGGCGATTTTGGCGGGTGTCTCAAGCTTGTTACATGGGACTTGCTTCTATGAACGTTCTATGTTCTGATTTTGCTTGGCGAGGTATTATCTGAAGTCCAGGTGTGTTCTCAAGTAGCAGCGAGCTCATGATAACATTTTAATGCTATCTGCTCACACGCACATGTGATATCCAAGGGTGGTGATTCGCTATAGCCTGTTCCTGTTGTATTCCATTTAAAGAAACAGCGTTTTTACAATACAATTCCACTTCATTTTTGGCTTGCTCAACAGTCTTCTTGCGCAATTTACTCATCCAGGGGTTAAATTCAACGCGTTGTTCTGCTGCTGTGGTCGACTAAAGAAAGCGTTTTATTCAGCGCTCAAGAAAAACTAATCTTTTGATTCCTGTTAGCTTAATTCACAATAGCGAAGGTTGTAATTACATGTTTTCTCTCTTGTTGTGTAGGCGTTAAAATAACTCACGCCCATTGTAAACACGCTACAAAGTGGTAGTGTCTAGCAAAGTCATGATTCGTATGATATATATGAGTGGTTGTATCCATTTTTTACCTTTATACTTTTATTACGTTTGGTTATATGCTTCAAAGTTCAAAATTTTTCCTTGGCTAATGAATCTGCTAGCCAATAAGTAACTATGCCAAACTAAGATGGCGTGTCGCAGAAGTCCTGGTGTATCCGCGCACCCAAGATGTATTGAATCAATATTTACTGGAACAGTTGTGATTACCAGAAATCAGATGACTTACTTGGATACCACGCAGTTATGATGGACGTTGTTAATACGGTGGTCGCAAACCGCGTGAAAGATCAAATGCAGGAGAGTAGCAACTACAGAGAAGAGGTTGTGCTTATATTGTGCGCTGTAATGTAATAACCCACACAGTTAAACAGCCCCTTTCCTTTACTGTCTAATTTATTCTGTGCACTGAATAAACCCCCAGTAGTGTGGTTGGACCAGGGTGAGAGATGAGCTAGGGTTTGAAAGGAACTTTGTATCTGCTGTCATTTTCTTGCAGCTCGTGCACACATGCCACCCTAATTGGGACAGTGATGAACTGACAATGTGTATTGTCGATTCACGACCCCAGACAGTAGTTTTTTGTTTGCCCAATTCTTTCTGCGCATTTAACATGTCCACTGCGGCGTTAATTAAAGCATGTTCTGCTGGCTTGTGGTTGACTAAAGGAAAACGGTTTAATTTCAACGCAAAAACAATAAAAAGTTTTTCATGTGCATAATTCAACCAAGGCTGAAGGTTAATTACAAGTTTTCCTCTTGTTGTGTAGCGGTCACAATACCACGCCATTGTAACACGCTACAAAGCTCCGTAGTTTTGGTTGATCTATTCTTTTTTGCGCAATGTTTGTACCATTCCAGGGCGTGTTAGAATTTTAAGCGTGTGTTCTGTGCTGTTGGTGACTATGATGTATGAGATGACGTTATGATTTCATCTTCGTATGCCAAAATACATTTTTCCTGTAGCATAATTCACAAAAGCGAAGGTTTAATTACAAGTTTTCCTCTTGTTGTGTAGCCTAACAATACAGTTACACCATTGTACACGCGATGTAGAGCCGGTAAATGGCATCGTAGAGTTCCATTGAGAATCGTGCTGATCTACTGACAATTCTTATTTAGTTGCTCGCAATGTGTTATGACAGGAGCAGAGGGTTGTTATAGATAGTCTTAGAGTCAACGAGTGTGCTCGAATTTAAGGAGACTAGCAGTAAGTGAGTTTACTTGTTTTAATCTCAGTAGAGAGAAAGACACTTTGTTTTTTCACTCGCCAACAGGAAGATTAGAGTACTTTAGCACTTAGAGTTGATTCATATTTCCAGTATTGGTTTTTGTGCAGATTGTAAATGGTCAGTGTGTTTGTGTCGGTGCTGTAGTTGTTTTAATATTTCAGTGTGTACATGACATACAACATTCGCAGTATGATTTGTTTTGATAGTATCGTCTTTGTAGGCGGAGATGGGTAGTTCTCTAGGTTAAGGGGTTGTGAGCTCGCGCTAGTGGTGTTTGTTGTTGTTGGTGGGAGGTGAGAGAGAGTCAGACACGATGGTTTGGGTAATGGTATGAGAGATAATAATCATAGGAGAGTCGTAATTTGACTTTAGTGCGGTCTTGATTTCTACTGTCTAGGGTATGGGTCGCAAATTACTAAGCGGATGTCGCCCCTGTATTTTGACATCTAACTTCCCTGCTAGTTATACAGATATGCTTCATCCCAAAAGAGTCTTTACATTTTTAGAACCAAAAACAGTATGTCAGAAAGATGCAGATGGGGTGGCAGCTCTTCACTCGCGGTTGCAGAGGGCACAATACATTCCATGGCCCAGGTCAACCAGCAACAGCAAGATTCAGTGGGACTTCGCCATGCAGGCGGTCAACTCAGGTTAGGCCACAATGCCGCTGTCATTCTGAAACTGGGACTCGAGTGTGCCTGACTGTAGCAAGCCATGCGGTTATTGTGGTTGGTTGGAATATGGTCATCCACTTCCTCTCACAGATAACATCTGACAACCAGCCAAGAGTCGATTAGGGGCAACATCAGACACAACCCCGCTAGTTGGCATTGCGGCCCAGGGAGTCGCGCGTCATGCTGGCCCTTCACCTTGTCCTTGCTAATCACAGCTTCTGTTCCAGATCGGTTCCTCAGCCAGAGCGTTTTCTATACTATGTCGGTATGTCTGGAGTTCTGAAGATTCTAAGCACTATTCGTTGTAGCGTTGTGGCATAGTCGATATACTTAGTCAATTTTAGTTATGGTGACGGCAGTTCAGAAGCCATAGTAACTACTTTGTGAGGGGACTGACGAAGAATGAGGATTACTGGGTCCTGCTGAGAGTATGCAGCAAAAAGGAGTGATAGAGGGTATGTTGTAGCAAGAGAGTGGCATGGGAGTCCGCATTCGTATAGTTAGTAACGTGAGGGGGTTGTTGCAGCGTCTACGGCGCGATACCACAGTGGGTGAGGAATGCGTCATGCTAGTGCTACTCTGAGTGAAAGCTAGAACTAGCTCTCAAAATAGATATTGATCTATTGATAATTTAGTCACTCCAAACCTAGCGCTACACTATTGGGTAAGCACTTGCAGAGTGTTTTCAGGGCTAGAATAGTAGGTAAGATGTTAGTTGTCAGTGCATCATCGTTAGGATTTATAGAATTGGTCATACCCAAAGGAAAGAGGGCCCGTACAATCCTCTGCGTGACCAACGGCACGCGCGCGCCACCACCCGCCAAGCCTCCCCGCGCCCCCCTCGCACTCGCCCTCCGCGCACACCCCCCGTTGAGTCGCGGGCAGGCACGTCAGCCTGCAAGTCGAGTGATCGGTCGGAAACAAGCCAAAGCTTTGGCTTCACAGGGGGAAAAAAATAACCCGCTTTCGCCATGGTCCAGATAATAGAAGTAGCGGCAGAGGGGCTACAGTGAGGGCCGCCCAAGCGGCCTGCAAGAAGTCACTCAGTGCGGACAGATTTAGGTAGGTTAAAATTAGCTACTCTCGGCGGATCTTGTTATTCGCTAGACTGGAGATAATCCGGAGGAGCGAATATGGGTATATGTAGAATCTGGTTCAGTGTGGCTCGCTAGAGAAGTGAAGCAGTGGCCGGTGGGAATGCGTCGCTTGTCTCTTTTCCACGCTAATGATTTGTCAGCTGACCGCACGGCCCTGGGTGTGTGGTCAAACGCATTTGCGAAGCATTGCTACCATCCTGGTGAGCCTGGGAGAAACGTGGCTCATGATGTAGATTCTTAGTGGTCCATTCCTTGACCCGCCTCGCGCGTTAGAGATCGATGACAGAGGACAAGGCCCCGCTAGCATTGACGCACGCAAGCGCCTCCTCGTGGCACGATGCACATTGCAGCAAGTCAAGCTCTCAACTAATACCTATGACAAAAGGGAGCTTGTTATCTCTTTGACATATCATTCCCGGTCCAGATGCTCCCTGCTCTCGCTAATCGATGGCGCCCAGCAGTCGTTCAGCGAGGCGATTGCTCAAAGAGGATAAAAGTATAGTGTCACAACCATCCTAAAGGTTGACAGTCTAGGCAGGATCTCGCACTGGACCTGATGCTCCTTGGTCCAAGAGTTGTATGGTGCTCTGCAGTCACCTGCCCGCTTTCACAAATGGTGGACATCTGCCCAGTTCAGAGAAAATGAATGGCTTGTGGCCGAGCCGGATGATTGGAGAGTTCGGCAAGCCGTAATTTCTTGTCATAAAACAAGCAATAGCGATAGTATCCTCTAAGCCACTTCATAAATATGTCAGCAACAGAAGATTGGCCAAGTTCTTGAGCTTATCGGCTTTGTTCCCAACGAGTGCACGGCAGCTCCAGCGGACGTTCTGGAAGCTGTAACTCTCTCTTATCGGCCACTGGGTGAATGTGCTTCCTGCCACAGGCCTACACCAACAACTTGGTCAGGGAGACGCGCTTCTCTTCATGTTGTCAAACGCTGCCAGGCTCCTGCGCCAATGTCCGCCTCCTCCTCTCCACCACCACCACCATCTCAGCCTCCAAAGTACTGCTCCATCATACCACATGTGTAGGGCACCAGTGGTGTCATGCAGTTCTACACCTGGTTGCTTGTGCGAACGAGTCAAATCAGGCGGAGAACTTCTTGCTTCCGCAGTCATGCAGCAAGAAAGCGATGTGTAGGCATTGCTTGGTCCGCCGACTTGACCGCAAGACTGCAAATCGGAACCGATTCGGGGTGGACGGACATGGGAGTGGAATCATTGGGGTCAGCGCTCCTCGCAGTCCGAGGCTAGGATGGTTCCATGGCCCTGCCTGGAGGCAACGTGTTCAATTCTGGTGTGTGAAAATAATGAGTGTTCCTTGGAAGGTCTTCCAAGATCTACAGCAAGATTTTTGGAGATAAGAGGAGTATGGCACAAGGACTAAGAACTGTTAGCTTGTTTGCGACCTTCCATTCTCCTACAAAAGCAGCGCTAACACCCTCCATTCAGAGTGTTTGCCGGGCGCAGAGACGGCCTCCGCACACACTCCTGATTTGCGATGTTCCCACCGGTTGGGATTACCGTGCAGCCTAGCAAGATCGATGTTGGACCACAGACTGTGCATGGAAACAGAGACAAGGCCATTAACGGTATTTTTTTGATGATCCAGAGGCGGTCTAGGGAGTAGTAACATCCCCTGTGTAAGACTGTTTGATTGGTCAGCACGGCTTCTGTTGAAGTGGCAGGGCTCAATGCATGACAACCTGCCGTGTTTGTTGTGGCTCATTCGATGTAGGGGACGTTATATTGTCAGGCGCACAGGACTATGGGATGAATAACGTCATTCACCTAGCTTTCGCGATTGTCAGCAACAGATGCTGAAGAATCTGAGCTGTATTCCTGCTGCTGGGCGGGGGATCTGGACGATTTCGTGGCGACTACATCTCGCAGGAACCATGAGTCCGGTGGGGACTGAAATCGGAGGAGGAAGAGGACAAGGGAGCAGAATGCATTGTCTGGTGAAATGACGTGGATTATTCTACCAGGTGACAAGAGAGGAGGATCGAGGAGCAGCTGGATGGGGGTAGATGGAGGATGTGTGAAGACGAGGGCAGATGAGCACGCGCGCTGATGACGAACCGTTGGCAGTTATTAACTGATGGAGCGTATGGACGACTGCGAATATGGGAAGGGAGCCCATCAGGACCGTCACTTCGTTCAGATGGCCCGCTAGTCAGTGCTGATCTTGCCTGGCTAGTGGACATGCCCGAATAGTCAGCATCCGGCAATGGATGACTTCCTGGCTCTGCCACCCTATTGGTGACCCTCACTACCTGGTCCTAAATGGGAGCCTTTTGTCCTGAGGATATTGAGAGGGGAGGACAAACTCAAATACTATAGGGAAATCCTCCATAGTCAGGCTTGGCCGCTGCCTGATGTGCGGCATCGTCGCCTTCTCTTCTTTCAGGTATGACCGGGGGGAGGGGGGGTGTTCTTCAGCGTCACGTACTACTGCATGGCTGCTGGGGGGAAAGGGGGGGGGGAGGAGCGACCCGCTCCCTCAAAAGCAACCTAAGTTGGGGTCATGATGAGTCTTCCTTCACCCCCTAGGAGGAGGGCAGTCGCCACAGAGCACAGAACCCGGAGCAACCCTTGAACCAAAAAGGTGGTGGCCCCACTTGAACAGCACTCTGCCCCCCCATTAGAAGTCCGCTGGACTACGGGCAGCCAAACTGGATGTGTGGCCCCAACTTCCCAGTTTGCGTGGAGAAGCTTCCGCCCGGCCGTAGTGTGGGACCCGGGGGTGTTCAGGCGGCGGGGGCCTCGTTTCCCCAAAGGGGAAAACCCCTTGTCCACGGGAAAATGGAAAAGACTGACCTTTGTCAAGAGAATCAGGGTTTGGGTCAGCCAGGATTTCCCCAACCAGTGCCCTTAGGCGTCGATACCTTTTTAGCCAGAACCCACAAAACTGAAAAAAATGGTTGGGTTCAACTACCCGGTCAGCCCCAATTTTGTTGCCGCCAAACCCCCTGAGCCACACACTGCTGCCAGTTTTTTCCATCTCCCACAAAAAATCTTTACCAGGGAATGGTATTTCCACCCCCTACACTCTTTTTTGTGCCATTTATGACCCCATGCTGCCTTTGTTTTGGGCCTGACTCCACACTGTGTCATTGTGCCACTCTCTGACCTCTGCTGTTGCTCCTTCCCCCCCATCACCTCCACTCCTGTCATTTGTGCCACTCTGTGGCCTACTATGTTTTTGCCCCCCCCCGGCGGCCACCCCACCCCCCCCCCCGCACCTCCATCTTTTAAAATTTGTTTGTGGTATAAATTTTTGAAAATAAAGTCATTTTGATGTTAAATATGGCGTCCCTGACCCCACATGTGCACTGCCCTCTGTGGGCCTATCTGTTTTTGCCACCTCCCGAATGTCATTTGCCCCCTGTCTGACCTCATGGTTTTCCGCCCTCACCTCCATTTCTCTGTCATTGTGCCACTCTGTGGCCTATCCCGTTTTTGCACCTCCAGAATGTATTTTGCCACTGTCTGACCTAGGGTGCTGCCGTGACCTCCACACTGTGCCATTGTGCCTCTCTCTGGCTACTCCGGTTTTTTCCCCCACCAGAATGTTTTTGTGCCCTGTTGCCTATGCCGCTGCTGTGGTGCTGCCGGGACCCCTAAAAACTGTGTTCCATTGTGCCACTTGGGGCATACTCTTTTTTTTGCCCCTCCAAATGTCTTTGTGCCACTGTCTGACCTCATCCCTGCTGCCCACCTTCACCTCCAACTCCTTTGTCATTGTGCCACTCTGTGGCTACTCGTTTTGCCACCTCCAGAATGTCATTGTGCCACTACGCCTCAATGCGCTGCCACCGTTCCCCCCCCCACTCTTGTTTTTCCACCTGTCTCCCCCTGTTTTTTTGACCTCCGAATTCATTTGGCCATGTTGACCCCAGCCGTTTTGCGTGGTGCTGCCGTACCCTAACACTTTGTCTTGTGCCACTCTGTGGCCTACCCGTTTTTGCCACCTACAGAATGTATTGTGCACTGTCTTTCCCTCTGCTGTATGTGGCGCGCCGTAACCTACCACTGTGCATTGTGCCAAATCTTGTCCTACTCCTGTTTTTGCCACCTCCAGAAGTCATTGTGCCACTGTCTGACCTCATGGCTGTGGTTGCTCCCCGTCCCCTCCACACTCTGTCATGATGTTCCACCTGAGCCCTCAGCTGTTTTTTTACAGCTGTCGTGGCATGATTTATAGGCTACTTTCCCTTCAGTTTTTTGGGTCAGTTTTGCCCTCTTAAGTGCCCAGGGAATTTTAAGTGAAGCGATTCTAAGAGCGGCGGCAGTCATCTGCGTTCATACTAAAAAAAACAACATTGATGAAGACCAAACCCAAACTCCCTCTGCATTTAAACATGGCACAAGTTTAAAAGCACCCCAGGGGTCTGTGCAGCCTGGGAAATAGTGTTTTTTAAAGCTTCGTCCCGAAGTAATTCGGACCAATTTATTTTTTTTCGGGAAATTCGGCAAAGTGGGGCTGAACAGAATTTTTTTTAGAAATTTCGCCCCTCCTAAAAACAACAACCCCACCCCAATACAAAAATATATTATTAAACTTTTTTACAGAGGATACATTATATCCCTTAGTTCGGGATTTTAAAGAAACTTTGTGAAGATTTAAGATCACTCCCCACTTTTGTACATAAATTTAAATCCCACATTCCATAATGTTATTGGTTTATTGACCCGTGTTGTTTTCTTGTTAACGCTCACATTTTAAAAGATGACATGAAACTACTCTTTTTTAATATTTTTCCTCAACATATTCTTGGAATATCCTCTAACTAACTAAAAAATAAATGAATAAACGATATGCTGTAATATGCAACTAGATAGCTCACTGCTTAGCACTGTTACCTTGCAGCACTGGGGTCTTGGGTTCACATCCCACCAAAGGAAACATCTGCAAAGAGTTTGTATGTTCTCCCCATGTTTGTGTGTATTTTTGTCCCTCAAGTGGAACACCCATCCTTACTGTTTATAGGTAATAAGTGACTCTTAGGCTAGGTATAAAGGGCATTGGACAAAACCCTAAAACCATTCATAAAACTGAGTTTTATGTCCAGTGTCAAAAACAACTCAAAAACCGACCATTTTGGCACATTTTGCATTTTTGGTGTGTTTTTTAGAGCATTTTTTGGCAGAAATGCACATCATTAAATTGCTGTGGATTTCTGCAAAAAATGCACCAAAAATGTTCCAAAAATGTGCCAAAAATGTCTGGCAGTTTACATAGATTTCAATAATAAATGTTCTGCCCTTTCCGTTGTTTTTTTGCAACATGTTCAAAAAATGACCAGGAGCAGAAATGAGCAGAAAAAAACATTCTTTGGAGACTACAGAACATTTTTACTATTAAAGGCTATGGAATCTGTTTTCAGTCATTTTTTCAGTGGTTTCAGGAAATGAAAAACGGCACATAAAAAGACCAGAAACGTGTGCTGTGGAGACATAGCCTTAGGAGTGGTGCAATGTGACAAAGTGGTCTTTATGGAATGACCAAGTGAAAAGAAAGTAGTGAGGTACACTTCAGGAAGCATATGTCACAGAGAGATGTTTCTGGGCAGATCACAAGAGACCTCTCCTCCATTGAGTATTTAGATAGGATGGAGTCCCACACATGGAATTCACACCTTTTCTGTCTATAGGTAATAAATTACTCAGTAAGAAATGTCTTTTATTGTGCCCTTGGTAGTGACACATTCTGATAAAGTGGCCTTTATAAAATGACCAAGCGGAACAAAAGTGGTGAGATGGGCTCCATGAAGAATATGTCACAGAGAGGTATTTTTGGGCATATCACAAGGAACTTTTCCTCTTTTGTCTATTCAGACAGGACAGAGTCCCACAAGTGGAACTCCTAACTTTATTGTTTATAGGTAAAAAAAATACGCTTTTTATTGTGACCCTTGGAAGCAGTACAATCTGATGAAAGTGATCTTTATGGTGAGAACAAGGGAGAGGAACATTTTGAGGTGGGCTCCAGGAAGCATACATGACAGAGAGATGTTTCTGGGCAGATCACAAGAGACATCTCCTCTATTGTCTATTTAGACACATTATAGTGACTAGGACTCTAAAGAAGGGTTGTTGATCCAGGGATTTATTCTGATTTCCAGATTGGAGTCGAGAAAGGCAATTGGCTTCTACATCATGGGGGCTTTTCCTTCCTCTGGATCAACACTATAAGACAATAGCCTGAAATTGATGGATTTTTGTCTTTTTTTCAGCCTTACAAACCATGTACTATGCAACTATGTAGACCATGGCTACATAAAAATTGTTTCAATAGGACAGAAATCCTCTGTTCAGTATTTACAAGTCATTCCAATATTTTTTACTCACCAATAAAAAAAAAAAATCTCCATTGGTGAGTAATCTAATAATAGCAGTGTTTAATTGAGCACATGCTAATGAGCTTGCTCCCATTATCTCTAGAGTGTCATAATACTGATAAGTTGAGAACAAGATTTAATTGCCTAAGGGGATTACTTTTCCCTTGTGCAATGTGAGTTCTTTACACATGCTATAAAAGAAGGTGCAGCAAATTAATTAGTCTAGTATTCCAATGAACTTTATGTCAAGAGATATTTTATTTTTTCCAAAAAAGCTGAAAATTGTATGCTTTTTAATCTGTTTGCTGTTTTATAAGAAGATGGAATAAAAGCTGTGTTTTATTTCTTTTTACTCCTTAGTGATACAATACAGATAAAGTACTCTCTCATTAACTGGAATAAATTATTATGTAAGTTGATCTCATTAAATTAAATTTTTCCATTCATATTTAAAATACTTTTATTATCTGAATTTCTGAATATTCTTTCTATTTTATGTTTTGTATTTTTTTAATTGGTACATAGGTAAGAGAATTTTGAATGGAGATACTAAAAAGGACAGACATTCTCTGAATGTGCATAGGAATATTATATACTGGAATATTACTTTTAGTTCCATTTTACGAACAGCTGTATTATGCATCAAACAAAATATTTGTACAAAATAGGACGGAATCTTAAAGCAAACATTACAATTGACTCCCATTGTTGTTGGATTGACTGGTACAGGAGGGTCTTGTGTTTATTTGCACCTTGGGATAATTCCTTACCCCTTTGTTGCTAACATTGCAGTTCCTTCCAGGAGAAATCTCAAGTCTTCCTATGTCATATCTATACAGTGAAGGTGGAGTATGTACTGCGGCTCTATTCACTATCTATTGGACTGCTGAAGATATCTAAAAACAGTGCTTGGCTTGCTTTCGAAGTCCCATAGCTGCTAAATAAAGTATTTGTATACAAACTGAACCGCTGCTCCATTCAAACAAGGGCACTTGGGATAAAAGTTCTTGTGGGTCCAAGCAGTCAGACCCCACCATTCAGTTACTTATCACATATACTGTAAACATTGTTCTAAGGGGTTTTCTCTTTAACATGTAGAGAAACGTAAATGAAGACGATTACCAAATACATTGCTGTTTAGATTTTGCTTTGTTCGGGAGATAAAGAAGATTTTATCTACTGCTAGTTTACACAAGTTTCTCTTGATACTGACCACCTCTCACTGCTCTTTCTCTTATATGATTTATAGAAACTGCCATCAGCCAGTCAGACCATGATAAGTCACTCCCTGCTGAGTCTTATCTCTAGCACCTAAAGTTTTTTTTATTTGTCAATAACAAGTTTTAACCCTTTAGAGCTCTGTAGCCTTCTGCTCTACAGATTATAAATCTCCTACACTCATGTCACTGTACAGGAACAGCAGAGCTGATATGCCAATCACTGCTAAAGAACTGTCCACAGCCTAACCAAGAAGTGTGAGGCTGATGCTGTCTGTGGCTCAGTGAAACAACATGGTGGGAACACCCCTTGTCTTTGGCACACCATAGAGCAAATGGTGGCAATTGGAGAGCCAAGACTTTACTGTATGTAAATATTGTCACATAAATATTTTCAGTTCTTTATTTTCCAATATTAGATACAAACAATTCTTTAAAAATCATTAATTCATCTCTGGCAACAAGTTATACATTTGTTCATGTTGTTTGATCATGGATTCCTTACATCAGACATTTCGGTGCTTCCTGGACCTATCACAACGAAATACTTTTCTACTTCTGAAATCTCTCCTTTTTGTTAACTGTTATGTTGTGCTATCACGTTCATATTGTGTCCCGGCCATTTCAAATTGAGTGCCATTGTCAATGTTTGCATTTACTGTGGACATGTGATAAAAAAAAAAAATATATTATATTATATATATATAATTTATATATATATATATATATATATATATATATAGAAGAGAGAGAGGGGGAGAGAGGGCGAGAGAGAGAGAGAGAAAACAGGGGGGGGGGCGCGCACAGTAGTATAAAACCTAAAAAAGAAATATAAATAACAAGTAATGAGCTCCCATATGGAGTTGTGCAATGGAGAGGCACAACACTCAGATGCGTTTGAAGGGCTGTTTTTTCCATCGCCCTCTGCACGGCTGCCTTGGTCCGAAAAATATCCAGGTCCTGTAATGAACCTGGCAAGAAATACTGTGGATATCCCTGTGGAGGGTCCACTATTATCCTCCACAGGATATCCACAGTATATATATATAACCATTAACGGTATGATTTATTTTTTCAATTGTGCCTAATGCAGCTTAAATTTTATTTTCTGTCCTAAATATTTCTACTTCTAAGTGTTCCTTTAAAAAATTGTAATAGAATTACTTATTTTAAAGCAAAGTCTATAGTTTTGTGTGGCACCGATTAAAACATCCTGAGTGTTAGAACCTTGTGTACCAGTCGAAGTTCTGCTCTTATGGCAAACCAATCATGATAGATGCATTGGAGGAGATATTGCCCTCCTTCAAGTATCTATAACAGCAGGTCTGCTCGGTCCCTTTAATTGCCACCCTTTGTCCAGATTTGTTCCATGGTCCTTCCGTTTAGGACTGCTGCTCTAGTGAAAAGAACATGATTAAATAATACAATTTGAATGTTTTGTGTTTTTATTGTAGAAGTTGAAAATGGAGGAAATCAACCATACCTCAGTCAAAGACATCACATTATTGTCCTTCTCCAACTTTCAGCAGTTTAAGATCTTGATGTTTATTCTGATTCTACTGACCTACATCATATGTTTAGTAGGAAATTCTGCAATCATAGCTATTGTTCAGACAGAACAATCTCTTCAAACTCCAATGTACCTATATATTTCTACATTCGCTGCCTTGGAGATCATGTTTGTAACTTCCACCGTTCCTAATCTTCTTGCTCATCTAGTATCAGCCAGAAAGAAGATTTCATTCATTGGCTGTTTTAGCCAGTTGTATGTTTTCAACTCTCTGGGGGTCACAGAGTGTTATCTTCTTGCTCTAATGGTCTTTGATCGGCACCTGGCTATCAATAACCCTTTGCATTATTCAACAATAATGACCAATCCGTTTTGTATTAAGTTAAATATTTTGCCTTGGGTGATAGGATTTCTGATTGTTCTTGCACCAACCATCATGACTGCTCACTTACAGTTCTGTGGTCCTCATGAAATCAACCATTTTTTCTGTGATTTTGCTCCATTGCAAGGCATGGCATGTTCTATTCCATTCAATGTCATTGTCATAACCAGTTCGGTTGCATTCATTGACGTGGTAGTCCCATTTATTATTATTTTAGGATTTTATATACATATTATTATAACAGTTATGAAGATTAGAAGTGAAGAGGGTAAAAAGAAAGCCTTCTCCACCTGTTCTTCTCATCTGATTGTGGCTAGTCTTTTTTATGGCACGGCCACCATTGTTTATGTAAAACCTAAGGGTAATCAGTACGATAAATTTCTTGCTCTGATGTATACAGCTGTCACTCCACTCATTAATCCATTCATTTATACGTTTCGAAACAGAAGTGTGAAGGAAGTTTTCAGAAAATATCTGGAGTGCCTTGTAAAGCAAAAATAGTATAATGCATAATATTTGACTAATACTGGATATGGAATTTCCTGGATTGTGTATGATAAAATTCTACGAGGGCAACAAGATAAAAGATGCATGTGACTGATAATTACTTTGTAAACTTCATTGGTCAGGAGTATTGGAGGAAAATGGATTGGTCATTTTGACTTTTATAACTTACTTTCTTGCTTAAAACTTAGAAATAGATTTGACAATTGCATTTGATCAGCTCACAATTAGTGTGTCCATACATTTAAGATGGCTACTGACTACGTATTGGCGATTACATTCGATTGGCTCACAATTATCCTATCCATACACATAAGATAGTTATATGTTGGGGGCGTGGCCTGAGCAGGAGATGTGAGCAGACGTGGTGAGGGATCTCTCCTGAAAGGGAACCCCTGTTCTGCGGTCTCAAATAAGCCTAAAAAGCGGAAAGATTCTCTGCTTACAAATATCTGAAGACCTTCTCTGGAAGGACAAGTACTCCCTGGTCCAAACCTGACTCATAATCTGTGAGGTGCAGAGCCGAAGTATAGTGTGGTAGCTCAGCTCAGAAGCTGCAGAGGGAAGAGGTGCCATCTTTCCTTAGACTGGCACCAGCTTCAGCCAGGCCCGGCTACCTACTGTAAGTGACCACTTATCTGTGAGCCTCCTTCACCCTGCTGGTGGCGTGTGTCTCTGCTCCTTCACACAGGCTGTCTGTAGAGGTGAATGTTCAGTATTCCTCCTGGAAATCCTCACATTGTGAGTCTCTGCCTGGCTCCTGATCTGCTGACTCACTGCATTCACTAGCCTAAGACAACAAGCTGAAGAGGCAGCTATTCACTTTATGCTAAGTAAAGTCATCCTCTGTGCTTAGGCATAGTGAAAATTTTTTATTTGCTGACAAAACCTGTTTGGGGACTGCCTCAGTAATAATCTATTTACCTGGCTACATAGATTTTGCTGAAATATATACATTGTGGGATCTCCTGTCACTCAAACTTGCATATTCATATCTTACAGCTATTTAATTTCGTGGCAGTACTGCCATCTAGCAATAATGCTAACCAAACATCCTATTGTTAGCTGCTCTTAATCCTGCAAGGAATTCTTAAGCATTTTCAGACTTCTACATTATAAATAAGAAAACATTAGCAGAATCTATTAACGTTGCTGTAACTACCTGGAGATTACCCTGCTCCATTCAACTCATAAGAACTGCTCTCTAACAACTGCAGAGGTTAAAGAGGAAAGAGAAAAAAAAAAAAAAAGCTCAACCCCCATAGAGCTTTTTCTTTTGATACATGGGTGGCACATCAGAAAACCCCCAAAACTCACCCACCAAACTCCCTGCTTTTTTAATTCCTCTATCTCATACTGAAAACACATCAAAAAAGGCTTACAATTCTCTTCAGCCCACTCCTATGTATCCTCCAGAGCAGGCTCTGTGGATCTGGAAATCCATTGGAAGATGTGTAGACTATCAACCTCTTACAACTCTACCTTACAGAGGCTCTTTTCCTCGTTTCGCAACCGTCTACAGACAGACATTAAGAAATGTTTCAGATCCAACGAGATTTCCAATCTTTCTTCTGTCTAGAACCGAAAACACTTTGAAACGAGTTGGCGGTTCGCAATTCCACAACTCCCTAATGGAACGCCATAGTGCCTTGGAGGAGGAGGTCCTACGTCTCTCAAATAAAGTCCTGGGACTCGAAGTTAGGTCGCGTCGTTAACAATGTACGTATACGGGTATACCAGAGTCCAATACCGCAGAGCAGCTAAATACATTCTGACCGACCTAATGGTCTAGTTCTTCCTCAATGTTCGACCCAGGAGGTTAACAATAGACCAGGATCCACAGGATTCCAAAGCCTCGTAATTCTCCCCCAAACAGGTTATCCAAGGATACCATTGCCGCATTCACTTTTATCATAATCAAGAGACTTCCTGCGGGCCCTACGCAAGACAGAATCTTTGCCAGATAGATTCAGGCCTCTGTCCTTATTCCCCGACCTTTCTGCGGCTACCATGCTACGCGAAGAGAGTTCCAGCCTTACACAACAAATCCTCAGGAAAAAGGGAATTCCTTACAGATGGGGATTCCAGTAAAGTTAATTATTAACAGAGATGGAACACAAGGTCACTCTGATTCACCCCAGAGAAGCAACTCAGCTCTTGAAAAACACTGGAACTTTCTCCCGTCTGACGAATTTAGCCCGTCAGGAAGAAAACAAAGGAGACCTGAAAAGATTACGCCTCTTGGTCTGAGAAAAACTCCCACCTTCGGTTCAGTTCTGCGCTTGAGCCCACACAAGTATCCTTTATGTCTGATTGTTTTCCACAATTTGGGGTTCCTGAAATGGAGAGGGTTACCTTGACTGAATTACATATGGTTGTTTTTTGTTTTTTGTTTTCTCCTCCTACTTTAGGCAGGACTTTTGCCCAATGATTTCCCTTATCCTAAGGATAAATGGAGTTCTAAACTATTCTTCTCTATTTGGTTACAATGTTCTGTTATTTTAATATGCAAATTATTGGTATGAATATAACTTTTTACCTAGGTTGCAAGCTTCCAAATACCGATGTTTTCTATTGTCTACCCTGGGGTACTATACATCTTCTCACTATCATTTTAAAGGCATTAAAGATACTGTCTTTTTAATGTGAAAGGGGTTAAAACACTCCTTTTTAAACGGTCGTTTGGTGTGGAGAGTGCTATAAATCGGTGAAGACATAGTCTGCCTGAAATAGTCTCATCTGTTATCTTCAGATGCTCATAGGATATATAACATATGCTTTCCTCTCATCTTTCAAGCGCATTCCCCACACAAAAAAAGCAGGGGTGGCTATTTTAATAAAAAATTCAGTAACCTTCCAACTCACACGAGGTATCTGTGACCTCTGGTCGTTATATCATTTCCTTTGTGAAATCAATTCCAGGCCATATACCTTATGCTTTGTACGCACCAAAATATAACCAATTTCCTTTATAAGGAAACTATTCGGTATGGCTAAAGAAGTGGGAGGAAAGGGTGGCTTGATCATCTGTGGAGACTTCAATTGTCGTAGTAGATAATTCAGTGACAGATCCAGACTCGAGGGAATCTCCTACCCCAATTTAAAACTTTTTAATGGAGGAAGACCTTCATGATGTATGGAGATATTTGCATATATACTGAGAATGATTACACCTTTTCTCCCACCCCCGTTCGGTCACTCCCGAATCGATTTCTTTCTCAGTAGATAAGATTGTACTTTCCACAGATTATTTATCTAACATTGGCCACATAACATGGGTCTGACCATGCACAATTGATCTATCCCTTGAAGCATCCCTTACCTTCTTCCCAACCAGGGATGGGCTTATAAACAATTTTCTACTCAAATCTCCTAATTATATTTCTATCCTACAAAAAACACTTGGACGAATACTTCTCCTCAATAGCACCACAGTTTTCCTCTCCAAACAATAGTATGGGTGCGCACATAAGGCTTAACATTCCATGGTGTTTTATCCAATTGGCAGTAGAAAGAAAGAAAAAGAATACTGCTAACCCTAGAGGACCTGATAGACAAATTATTTATGCGGACACAGCCTTTAAGAATATTCCCTCGGTAGATAACAAAGAACATCTTTCAAAACTACAAAACGACCTACGTATTCTTTATCTCCAAAAATTTTGTAAAAAAACCTGCCAAATTGAAATCGGGTGCAAAATTACCTTCAAGGTAGACTAGACCTTCAAAATTACTGCCAGAAGAGTCAAAGTTCAAACATGCACGTACTAAAATTACACACCTAATATCCAACTCGGGGGCCAAATTATAAATCCTTTGAAAATTAGCCGACCAATTCGCGAATTTTACTCTAAACTATACAATTTACAATCCAGTGATGGTCTATCCCCCCCTTCTGATGATGAAATCAACACTGTCCTATCTACAGTTGCCTACCAAAATTGGAGCAAGCTCAACTATTAACTCTTAACGACACCTTTTACAACTTCAGAAGTGCCGATTAGCTATAACAAATTAGTAAACTAAACAAAAGCTCCAGGTTTCCAGATGGCTTGTCAAAATGAATATTATCGCCTTTTCGCTATGACATTATTACTACCTCATATGGCACCTCTATTCAATGGATATTGCTAGTATTTCCGAAAGCCACCTAAAGAAAATCTTACACGCACTAATTTCAACCATCCCTAGCAGGCAAAGCTGAAGAATAGGTATCTAACTACAGGCCCATATCCTTTTAAACACAGACATAAAGCTATATGCAAAGGTGCTAGCCCTCCCGACTGTGAATCTGATCCTTCCCTCTCTAATCAACAGTGATCAACTTGGGTTTGTAATGCGACAGGAAGAGATGCCACCGTCGTCTACTAGATTTAGTACAGGTGATGGCAAACACACTCGATGAGGACGTGGCCTTTCTATCATTGGACGCAGAAAAGGCCTGTTGATAGAGTTCAACTGGCGTTATATAGAGCTAACGCTGCGTTAAATTTGGATCTCTGGCTTTATTACGTATTGGCTATAAGGGCCCTATATCTAACCCGTCTGACCTCCGTACTCACTTACAGTTTCCTTCCAAAACCCCTTCATTTGACGAGTGGGATACCGCCAGGTTGTCCTTTCGCCACTAATCTTTATAATATGTCTGGAACATTAGCTTGAAAAAAATTCAGAAGTAGGTCTTTTATATCTGGTATACTGACTTGGCCAACCTCCACCATAAATAAGTTTATACTGAGGACGACATTATGTTAATCATCTCTCAAATCCCACCATCCATCAATCCGGCCATTCTAAATTTTTTTCTGCATTCCTTCTCAAAAGTATATCATTACTAAAATTAACAAATTCATAAATCCTATATTGTTCCTGTGTATAAAACCCATACTCAAAACTAGTCCTTAAAACAATTTGGCTTTTCCTAGCACCAACTTCAGTTAACTACCCTAGGCATACAGGTAACTAATTCACCTCATCATACAATTTCCAAAATTACAATTCCCTATATGCAGACCTGAAACGTGAGATAAAACGCAATAGCTAAATTGGACTCTCTTGGATGGCGAAGATTAACATTGTGAAAATGTCCTTATTACCTAAGTTATATATATTTGTCGTGCCATTCCCTTATATAATCCCTCTGCTCATATTCTTCATAAACGTTATCCTAAAACTTCTTTTGGGAGGAAAAAAAAGCTAGAATCAAGAAAGACTCTATTTTATAGTCACAAAGATGGAGGAATGGCTTGTCCCTAACCTTCAAGCGTATAATGTCTCCATTCATCCTAGAACATCCCTCCCGCTGGATGGAGACCATGTATAACTCCATCTCTGGGCCGGTTTGGAGGGTTCAAATTTTACGCCCCAGTTGTTAGCTATCATCGTAAGGCGTCACTTTGTGGTACCACTCCCAATATCCGTATTGGATTCTCTTTACGATCTTTTTAAATTTATTGGACTTTCACATGTTCTCTCCAACCTCTGGATATGTCTCCAAAAAACATCATTACTCCCTTATCTGTTTAAAACTGCTTTTTATCCTTTATATCTTGGTCAACGGTTTAGAAATTTTTTTACAGTAGACCAGCTTTTAATGATAAAATGGAACTCAAAATCATTTGCAGACTATCTAAACATACAGGCCTCCCCTCCTCATACTTTTCCCAATATCTTCAAATAAGCAATACTCAAAAGATTGAATGGCCCAAAGCTACCTCTACTCCCTCTGACTTCCATAACTTTCTATAAAAAAAAGGTTTTGGGAAAGGACTCTATATGATATACCATTATGCTTATTGATAATGTGACCTCACTAAATTTCTCACCCGAGAGTCAAGTGGGAAGAAATGTCCAAAGAATTCTCTCTCTATACGTGGAAAAGAGCCCAATCGGCCTCCCAAAGATTTTCCAAATGCTTAAATCATACTGAGTTTATGGTGCGCAAAATTTCACCTCCAGTTGGTTGGTATTTACCATCCAACAACGCCTTGCACATATCCACCCTTGGTGTGATGAGTCCGCGCTCAGCAGCGCTCGGGAAACAATGTGGCCACAAGGCACCTCACGTACTCCATGTCTGGTGGTGCGTCGCGCGCACAACGTCACTGCGCAAACACTTTTGGAAGTCAGTTTTTCAATTACTTTTATACAGTTACCGGTTACTACTGTAGCCGACCCCAGAACTAGCGGTCCTAGATATAGTTCTTTAGATTTCCCGCCCTCTTTAAGTACAGTTTTCTTTCAGTACTGATTGCAGCACGGACCAACTCTAGCTCGAAACTGAAGAAGACTCTGTGTTCCTCCGCTATGGAGGGGTAATTAATAGAGTTAACTTTCAATGTTTCATGTGAACTTAAACTTATTGACCCATCCTCATGTCTGCATTAGAAAAAGATTACTATGGCAATCTGGCTGACGTCTCCGGTACTATGTTGGTCATACAGTACACATCGACATCATTTAACCAGTGCTGTTATACATCTCCCTCCTTCCCATTACACCCGTTAATTGAGCAATTACTCTTCTCGGTGCATTTGACACACATCATGACACAGCTTCTCTCTCAATTTGATTATTTCTCTTGATCTCTCTCCCTCCCATAACTCTTCTCCCAAAGGAATATTTTTTATTCAGTGAATTTAATTGGAAGTTTTGACTGTGCTTTATGTGTTTCTATTATCTTTTCTGATACAACCCTATGTCACAAGTGCCGACATGTTTGTGATAACCTGTTTTTTGCTTTTTGCAAATCTCAAGTTTAGTATTTGTTTTTAAACTGCTTATACTGTATCTTCAATAAACCACTGTTTAAAGATAGTTATATGTTATGTATTGACTGTTACATTCTATCAGCTCACATTTAGTCTGTTCATACATTTACAATAGCTACTGGTTATGTATTAACATAGTTGAGTGTGTATGTTTATACAGTTGGGACGTAGAAACAAGTTACTGCAAGACACATTAAAGAGAATGCATCACCAATATTTTAGTTTACCAATTAAAACTAGATAATGATACTTTATATATACCTTTTGTCTCGGAGGGTTTTATTTTATGAAAGTAGATTTCTTAATATTGTGTTATGTTTATGATGCACCTTTAAAAGTATATAGAAACATGAGTTATACGAGCCACATGGACCATAAGAACTTGCAAACAAGAGCTGGACTGTTGACTTCTATTGGAAAATATTCTGGGCACGCTCCCTAATCCAATGTGCAGTCAATATATGTATATATATACAAAGTTTATTGGTGTAAATCTCCTATTAAAGTCCACTTAGAAATTTTCCACTAGTCTTTTTGAAATAGTTTTCCAATAAGAACCAGCAAGAAGGTGTCCCAGGAAAACAGCTGGGGTAACTCCCCATGTCTCTCTGAGAATGATGAGGCTCAAATTTCTGAGTTCATTTCAGCTTAGGAATCCAGTTTCAGAAGTTAAAGCTCACAGAAGACTTTTTAAAACTCTTTGTGAATTTGAAGATGGTCAAGACTAATATACAGCAGCTTAAATAAGTGTTGAACATGTCATCAATTTTCTAAGTTAATATATTTCTGAAGGTGCTAGTGAAATGAAATTCTTACAGATGTCAGTAATAACTCATCCAACCCACACAGGCAAAGAAATCAAACTATAGATGTTCACAAAATAAGTTACATATAATGATCAGAAATGACACAGGAAAAAAGTATTGAACACGCTTACTGAAACTTATTTACTACTTCATACAAAAGACTTTGTTGGTGATCACAAGACGTCTTCTGTATGACAAAAACTAGTCAACACATGCATTGCTCAGGTGGGATTTTGACCCAATTTTCCATACAAATCCTTTCCAAATCCTGAAGCTTCTGTGGGCTCCTTCTATGAACTCTGAGCTTTAGATCCTTCCATAGATTTTCTTTTGGATTCAGGTCAGCATTATTTTCTTTCTCAATTGAGAGTTTCCTTGGCTGTGTGTTTGAGATCATTGTCTTGTTTTAAATGTCCACCCTAGTTTTATATCCATCATCCTGGTAGATGGGAAGAGATTTTTATTAATAATGTTTCAGCAAATTTGTCCATTTATCATTCTAACCCCACACTATGATGATCCTATCGCCAAACCTCACAGTTCGTATGGTGTTTTTAAGGTAATATGCAGCGTCTTTTGGCCTCCAAACATGGTGTGTATTATGGCCTCCGAAGAGTTCAATTTTGGTCTCATATGACCAGACTATATTAATCTAGTATTCATGCAGTTGAACATGCTTTTTGTTCAGCAATGGAGTCTTGGGTGGTGAGCATGCATACAATCTATGGAGGTTTAGTGCATTACTTACTATTTTCTTTGAAACAATTGTACCTGCTGATTTTAAGTCTTTCTGTAGCTCTCCACAGGCAGTCATTGTGTTTTCTGATAAACCTTTCTCTCCTCTGTCGGAAATATTGGCTGGTTTGTGGTGAAATTATGTTTTTTCACCTCTCTATTTTCATGTGTTCAATACATTTTACTCATTATTAAACATAACTTAAAGGGATGTTATCATTTAAACTGTTCGTGCTCTTGAGCTGATTTGATGAGATTGAATTTGAAATCCAGGGGCGAGCCTCTCCTCTCAGCAGGTGTGTCTGTCCTGCCAAGAGGCGTGTCTCCCCTCACTGAAGCTGTGACATCATCATTCTGTGTGAGGCAGCCGAAGCAGAAGGATGTCTGGAGAGAACAGATCTGCAGCCTCCTGCATGCTTCTTATGTGTCTGCAGAGTTTCAGCTTCAGGCTCCACAAGCTCCTTGCTGGGCTATAACCAGTTATACACACAGCCTGCACTGATGAAACACATGTGAGGAAGCACACTGCCTTCCCCTCCTCCCCTTCTGTTGCCAGACAGGAAACTGTATGCCTGTGGGATATGGAGGAATACACACTGCCTTCCCTCTGTTATCAGGCGAAGACTGTGTTATATGGAGGGAACAGAGGATGTAACACTGTTATATGAGGGGATCTGTGAGTAAAACAGTCAGTATTAGCAGATCATTCACCCTAGAGCTGGGAGATGAGTATAGAGACAGCAGCCCTTGGTTTTACTTTCTTTGTTTCAAAAAGCTCAGAGGGGAGTAAACACAGAGTGTGCAGGCAGCCAAACAAATGCAGGGGGCGGGTCTGGGGCCTTGCCGGGCTGGGGGCGTATCCCACCCGGCGGAACTACTTGTCAGCCAGCCAATCACCGTGTCGGGGGTGTGTCTAGGGGGAGGGATCTGACGGGTGTGTCCCGACTAGCCAATCACAGAAAAGGGGGCATGTTCTGACTAGCAGCAGCCGAAATAGAATACAGATTTACAGAAAAGCTCATATCTGCTAAACCAAGTGACTGAGGTAATGCAACCCAATTACAAAAGTGCTTATTTTTACTGTCCCCATAATCTGAGACATGATCTTTGTAGCGATATAACCCCTTTAATCTATGGACATCTTTGGTTTGATTTCTTTGCCTGTGTGGATCGGATGGGCTGTTATTGGCATCATTTAAAATATTTCCTTAGTAAAGCCCAGCTGTAGCTTAGTTGAATATAGCTGCTGTAAGAATGATGCTGGGCCAACAGAAGAGATCAGAGGATCAGTATGTCTTGAACGGTGCTGTACAACTAGACCTAAGTATTGTTGCAGGAAAGTGAGCCAGTGATTAGAAAGAGAGAGAGAGAGATAAGCTCTTATTGTGGGTAAGTCATTGCTGGAAAAATGTGGACTGGGAAACCCCAACCCAAGTAAGAGAGATACTTGGCATAGAGAAAATGGCAACCGATGCTTGTAAAGGAGCCTATTCTTCCAAGCCAGGACATGGTTGAAAAATTTAAGCAAGAGGGATGAAAAATTTGATGGTTCTTGAGAGTAAGATAACCCAAGAATTGGAAAACAATTTTAAAGGAATGGCATCAAAAATGATTTATTTTTTAAACTAAAATTTTATGTTCAACACATTTTAAAGAAATTTTGGGTTATATTTTTTTTAATTTTCCAAATATTTTTTTTAAAAATTTTTAAAACCTGAAGTTTTCACTTTGGGCCCAAAAAGCCAATAATAGTCGAACTTTCCTTTCGTAAAAAAAGATTCTCAGTATCGTCTTTTCAGCAAAAAGAGTTAAAAATGAAAAGGGCAATCACTACTTTTGAAAACCCTAAAGAAGCTTTATTTCACTGTCGAAAACCCTAAAGAAGCAAAAAGGAACACGATGTAATAGATACACAGGATCCACCAGCAAAAGGAGAACACAGTTACCCTTTTTACCCCCGTCCTGATTTTTCCAGTCACAGAGCATGACAGGAAACCTCCTATAAATGAAAATCATTTAAAGGGATTTTATCGTTTAAAAAATCATGTCTCAGATTATGGGGGCAGTAAAAATAAGCACTTTTGTAATTGGTTGCATTACCCCTGTCACTTGGTTTAGCAAATACATCTCTGAAATCTGTCTTTATTTCTGCTGTTTTGGTAAACGCCCCCCGGTCATTCTCGCACCCTAAACGCCCCCCACACTGTGATTTGGGGCTGACATTTCATTCAGCCCCGTTGGGATACCCCTAGACAGGGGAATGCCCCGGGCCCCGCCCCCTGTGCCCTATTGGCGCCTCACACTCTTGTTTTCCCCCTCTGACTGTTAAAATCTAGTGAAAACCAAAGGGCTGCTGGGTTATTAAAACTCCCCGCTTTAGGGGCAATGTTTGGGCAATTATGGTGTTTAAGGGGTTTTTCCCCCAAGAGGTTTGATTTAACCCCTCCAATCCCGTCCTTAAGCTGCTACTTGGAAAGAAGGTTTTTCCTCAATCAAACAAACCCCCCCCTTTATACGTCATCATGTATAAAAATAAGGATTCAACAGTGTGTCTTTTTAAGTCTTTTGGTGCAGGCATGGGTTTACCCCGCAAGACAGAGTTTGGGAAATTTAAGCCCCATATAGTTTTTTTTTTTTTAAAATTTTTCATAAAAAAACATGGTTTAAAATCTATAATTTTTTTATATACACACACAAAGCCCCTATATAGGTTCCTATCCCTTTCATCACACCCAAACTTTAAAAAGGATACAATGCATAATTTGGGGGATTGCATGAAAAAGGGGCCCTTATGTGATATATATCATTTTTAGGGTTAAAAAAAAAATTTGGGTTTTCTCTCATATTGTAGAATTTAGGGGGGGAAAAAAATATACCCTGTGAGGAATAAACCCAAACCCCTTCATTGTAAAAGCAATACTCTTCATTGCTCTACCCGCACCCCCACCAAGTTAGTTACAACGAGCAGGCCTTCTCTCAAAGCTGTTTGCTTCTCCCCCCATTTTTTCACTCACTTTTTCATTACAGCAAACAGAGATCTTTATTTGAAGCTCACTTTGTATTGAGTAAAGTCTCTGTCTGTTTCAGACAATTTGGGATTAACACCACTAAAGTAAAAAAACTGCTGCTTTCAGTGTGTGTAACTAAACTATTAGGTGCTTGCTGGGTTTGGGCCTCAAGGGTGCAGAATAACGGGGGAGGCTACACAGGTGTTAACCCCGACAACCTTCTGCATCCCCCACTTTTAAAAAAAATGATGATGTCCAGTTCCATGAGGGGGGACCCCTCCTGGGGGGAAGACCCCGCCTGCTGACAGAGAACCCCCCCGGATTTTAAAATCAAACTGAGAAAAATTTGCTGAACAGCACAGCAGCTTTAAACCCTAAAAACCCAAAATTTTTTCTCCTATTTCATGGGAAGGTTTCTGTAAAGCGTGACTGCTTTTTTAAAACATGCAAAAAAGGCCAAATGGCCAATGAAAACTGCAAGACTTTAAAAAATTATTTTAAAAAAAATTTAAAGTATATGAAAAATAAAAAAAAACCAAAAAAAATTTAAAAAAATGTGGGTTTAAAAAATAACAAAGGGCTGGAAAAATTTTTTTGATGACACATTCCCCTTTTAAATTTTTGAACAATACAAAAATTTTTAAATTGACTTTTTGTGAAGTTACTGCTTTTATCGCTACTGAATTTGCTAGTGTTATCATTCCTCTGAGGCAATAGCCTTCCTAAAATAGAATTGGGGTAAAACTGGTGGGGTTTGGCCCAAAAAATGGCTTAGAAATTTTAATTGGGGGTTTTTTAGAGGTATTTTTGTGCAGTTTTTTCAACAGTTTTGGGATCCACAAGGTAACAGCATTGTGGTAACTAAAACCCATAGAAAGGGGGCAGTACCCAAAGGGTACAAACCCCTTTAAGTGGGGTTTATAACCTTTATCCCTTTGAGCGCAACCGGGCCCTCTTAATTTATAAGGGTTTTTTCCCCCTTTTTAGGGTTTCATAAAGAAACCACATTTTAAAAAGAGTTTTCTCACCAGGCTTCTTCACAGAGCCAAAAGCAGGTTTAGTTCATGCATCCTGGCTTTTCTGGTTTTTTTTGGGGTGGTTCTATAAACAGAGATTAACTACAGTTCGGGATTCAACAGCTCTTTTTAATTTTATGACATGAAGGGAAAAAGTTCTTGTTTAAACAGCGAGAACTTCAGAGCTCACAAAAAATAATAATTACTCTCTTTTTTTTAACCCCCACTCAGTTCTCCAACCCCGGGCCCGGGAATCCTGTTGCTGACCCCTTTTTGAGGTTTACCCTGCTTTTAGGAAAAAGGCAAAAAGCGCAAAAAAAGGGGGAAAAAAGGGTGGTTTAAACCCGAAAACCAAAGTGCACTCAGAGCAGAAAACTCCTTTATCGCCTTTAACCCAAAACAAAAAAACAAACAACATATTTGGAAAAAATTTTTAATTTTTTTATTCGCTACCGCTAAAACTAATCTTTGTAGTGACACAACCCCTTTAACTAAAGTTCCAATGTTGTAAAATTATACTGGTAAGAATAAATAAAAAATGTTCTATAAACCCGTGTACAACAACATTTAATGGAATTTTTTTTCAAGATTAGGGGAAACCCCAAGATATTGAATGAAGAATTTTCCAACCCTTTTTTTTTACCCATGAACAAGTAGAAAACCCCATCAAGTCAAGGGGATAGGGGACGCCTCCCGTTGTCCCCTTATGATTAACCCCAAATGATATTTAAATAAACTTTATTTCTTCATAAAGTAGAGGGTTTAAATGTTGAACTATACTTAAATTTTAAGATGATCTTTGTGAAGTTACTACTTTTATTGCTACTGAAATTGCTAGTATTACAAGGTGCACTGAGCAGTTCCTCTTGAGCCTTCTTAACAAAGACTTCAAATGATGCTATGTTGGTGTACTCATAGCTTGGAACTGTACTCCTGTTTTGTAGAATATTGTGTGTAGTTGTGGGCAGTAGGACATTCATGTAAGATAACAACATAGCGGCAACTAAAACTGTATAGGTAAAGTACAGCACCTGTATTAAGTAGTGGGTGCAACTCAACAAGTGATATCTACTCCTAGGCATTAAGGTTATCGGAAAGCATTGAGGAGAACAAATCTAAGTCAAGTGCATACATGGTAAAAGTATACTGCATGAAATAAATAAACTGTTCATACACCTGTGTAGAACAACACATTATACATTCATTTTTAATGCTCCATACTACCTCAAGATACGGAATGGAGTATTCTACCTTTTTTCTTAGCATGAGATCTTACGCTGATCCTTTGTTCTTTGGTCAGCAACATTATGGATCTTGGTATAGTTGGGAAACCCTACTTTAAATTCATTGTGGGGCTCTGTTTTCGTGCTGTTTGAATTTCAGAAATAAAACTTACGTACCTTTTACACCTTTATATCTCTACCTCTTCTGGATATTAACCACTAATTATAACATTAACCACAATTTACAGTCTGCAAACATCTATCATCTCTAGATTTTGCTGAGGGATCATCTCCTTGTAGATTTAGCTTATAAAACCTGCAATTATAGTTGTCTTAGCCATAATTATATCATGATACAGTCATTGTAAAATCTGAGAGCTCATGTGTCAAGAGACCCTATACTCCCACACTTCATTGTCCAAAAATACACTAAAAGTGACAATTTCATAAATTCTATATTTTTTTTAATTCTTACTCTACCCAAAACATTACAATTTAGTGATGACTGCACTAAATCAAGTATTAAAGGTTAAATTATTGTAATGAAATGAATGGCCTGATGGGTGAAAAACAAGGACATCTGAGCTCTGCAGGGCCTCAGTGTTGTTAGGTTAAGACAAATACAGCAAACTAAGAATGATCCAGTGTAGGAACTCTGCTCAGCTTTCTGGACCACAGTGGATATAATATTTAAGGGGTTGATTTTCAGTCAAAACCAGTTTTCATTTTGAATTAATAATTCTAGATATTACTGTAGCATTTTTGTTATGACACTCTTTGCTGTTCTTCTGATTTCCCTTCAGAACATCCACCCAATGTGCTCAGTACTGGTATCCTAACACTCAGACCTTTTTTTATTTCATGGAATTTTTATGGTGTTAACCTATCCTAAAGCATTATACAGAGATTGTATCATTTCTGCCATGTTGGGATTTATAAATGATCCTATCAGCATGTTATTAGAGTGTCGAAGGAAATTGCACTACCCTGAAGAAACTCAAACAAACATGGGAACAGGTAAGTTCCATTCTGATGTCTCCCTTGAATTAGATTTAGGCGCAGAACCCCGACTTCATGAATATAGTGCTAACCACTGAGCCAACATGTTGTTCCTCCACTGCAGTACATGAGCAAGAACAACATGCAGATTTTTATAAGGATCAGCAACTTCTTCTCACCGGCCCTTAACATATTAGTTGGATATTCTCAAACTAAATTACAAGGGAACACCATAATAAGTACAGAACTGTGTTTTAGTCAGGAGTGGAGAAAATGCTGAAAAAAGGCTATGAGTCAGACTCCCACCATTAGGCAGGCATCTGAATGGCTCAATTTTTTTCCAGCAGCAGGACAATAACCCTAAATAAACACACAGTGTCATTAAGAACTATCTTCAATATCAACAAGGAGTCCTGGGAGTGATGATAAGGCCTCCACAGGGCCCTGATCTCAACGTCACGGAGCCTGTCTAGAATTACGTATCACAAGGCATTTTGGAAAAAGAGTCGAGAAGCTCAAGCGCCCGCTATTGGACTTAACAAATCCTCAATTTGCTTCCAACTCACAGAGTCTTTAAAAAGCAAAAAGGATATTAGCGATGCCAGTATCACCCATCTGCCTACAGTTGTTTTGGGATTTTGCCCCTCATCAGTGCAGTACTGGCTGGCTGGGTGGGTGGCAATGAGTGGCTCAGAAAGGGGAATATCTCTCCCTGGGGAGAAAACCATTCAGGAATTATGAGAAAGGCATTATGGGAAAAGAACTGAGAAGCTTTCCCTTGTGATATGCAGATGTTTACTGCTTATTACTTATTTATTTACTTATTTCTAATAAATTCTAAAATGAGGAAAGGGTGGTGGATGATTTTAATATATATTTTGTAACTTTTTTGCTTTTTTATCTTTGATTTACTTTTTAACTTTTTTCGTTATTTGTTGCAATGTGAGACTTGATCACTTGTAATGGTACTGCAATGTTTTTTGCCAACTGTCAGTCAGCCTGTCAACCTGGCAGGCCTATGTTGCAGATAGACCAGAGTCTGTTGTTAGGCTTCTGGCTGTCATGGCCGCCATCACCACCCCATGACAGCATGGAAGGATGCCAATGGGGATGCAGTGAGCCCTCTGTGTCAAATTCCTTACATGTTGCAAGCGCTATTGACTGCAGCATCTAATGGGTTACATTTCTGAGCCCAGCGGATTTCTACTTCTTCCTGCTTTCTACCATTCTGAGGTCTCGGGAGCTCCAATACACCATGGTTAGCAGTTGACAGGTTCAGAGGCCACATGAAGCTTGTAGACCACATTGTTGAGGCCACTTGACCTAAACGAATTGTAGAAGATGCTGTTTATTGTAAGTGAAGAGCCTTTCCTCTCTGTTGAGACAAGAAGCCGAGGCTGAGAGCAACAGAGGTGGAGAACAACTAGGTAAGCATTCATTTTTTTCCTTTTTTTGGACCAGCCTGGCCTCAATGGAATACAATGGTTTTTTACCTTAAATCCATTTAATAAAATGAGTAAAAAACTAAATTGCAAAGGTAAAAATAAACGATAAATAAATGTTCATAAAACAGACATGGTATGATGTGTATCTCTATAATAGGACAAACCTATAAAAAAAGATAATGTTTTATTTATGATATAGAGTACATTGAACCGAACAAAAACAAAAGAAACAATGTTAAAACAGCTTTTTTATGCAACCCCCATCAAATCATACTAATAATAATTATAAAGGTAAAAGTGCTAGAATAATAATAGTATAATTTAAACTCAGAATTATACTCCTAGCGAAATAAATCCTATAATTTCACATATGCTTCACAGATAATTCATGGCTACAAGATCTCCAGAAGCTATGCATTCCTTTAGGAATCCAGTATTGACATCCCTGGACATTTCAGGTACACAGGACTGCTTAGTTTTGGAGAATGTTGCTCAGTCAGCTCTGTCACAATTGCCACAGGTAACCCTATCATTATGTTTGTGTGTCCCCTTCAGATCTGCTGTACCTGAAGAAGCACTGATACTTTTAATTATAATGATTGTATATAATAACAGGGTGCAGCCTTTCATTTTCCCACAGTACAATCATATCTTCATATAGCTGATAAACCTATGTAAAACAGGTGGGATTATATAAGAGTACAGTAGAAGACCTCATCTTTGCAGTGCATAGTGCTTGTAAAAAAGTCAGTGTATTGTTTAACATTAGTTCCTACAGAAAAAGTTAAAGAATTTGAAATAACTCAAATAATTTTATTTATAAAAAGAGAAATTTTAGATTATGTTTGTAATTACTAAATGTTAAAAGCATAAAATACCCAGACAATGTGTTGAACTCTGTGTATTATCCATAAACTACCGGGATTATGGAGATACATTTCTGAAATAGTTTGCTCTCTGTTCAGAGGTAAGCACACAAATCTATCTACTTATCTATCTATCTATCTATCTATCTATCATCTGTCTATCTTTCTCATATCTATCTATCTATCTATCTATCTAATATCTATTTCATATCTATCTCTCTAATATCGATTTATCTCATTTATATCTATCTATCTGTCTATCTATCTATCTATCTATCTATCTATCTATCTATCTATCTATCTAATCTATCTATTCTTATCTATTCTATTATTTTTCATAATTTATCTTTTTGTATCTATCTATCTATCTATCTATCTATCTATCTATCTATCTATCTAATATCTATCCATTTACCTATCTCAAATCTATCTATCTCTTATATTTATCTAATCTATCATCCTTTGTTATCTATTTATGTATTGCTATCTTTTAGACTGTTCTCTGTGTTGTCATTTCCAGTTCGCTTTTCCATCTGGAAAATAATGGAGCACCTGATCTGTTGATGATGGAAACCAACTGCACTTTATAGATGCAACTGACCTATAATAGGGATTGTCAGATTCCTTTATGGTGTCCAACATTTTGATGGGAAGAAAAGTGTTATTCTTCCTATCAAATGTAATGGAATTTTGTGATGGAGGCTCAGGGTCTCCAAAACAGATGTGAGTGGAGTCCAGTTCTTTATCTATTTTTGCAGTTATCATCTGTTTTAATTATTAGTGCCATCAAAATATTTAATTGAAAATCCTGATGCTGATGTTCCTTGCAAAACAAAAATTCTAAAAATCATTAATAGTAAATCAAATTATTTTAATTGCATTGCACAGGATATGTGTGGATGTGTAGTTAGAAGGCTGAAAATAATTAAGCACTTTTACTCCTGTGTTTACATCTGTAAGAATATGCTCACTGGGATTTCTTTGTAATGTTACAGATAATAAGATTACTTACAATAAACACGTAAGGCTAATTTTAGTTTAGTTTAGATTTTTTTTAGAGTACCAGATAATGGTTTTATAGCAAAATAGCAATACAGTGCACTTTTGTATATCCAAAAATAAAGAGGCAATACACAAGATATGCTTTACATAGGCATGTATATCTAAATACACATTGTAATTTTCATATAATGAATAGTAAATTGCCACAAATTTATTTGAAAAAGGAGAGACTGAGTTACTGGATGGAACAAATCACATGCTGGAGCTTTGCAGGCAGTATGGGATAACACGTCTTTGAGATATTCTAACATTGTAGTATATAACTTGATTAAATTCTAAAACAGAACATGAGAAAGAACAAAAATGCAACAAATGAATTAAGTAAGTTTACCAACATAAAGTAAAAGTGAAGCCAACTGTAACAATATCAAATAAATAGAAAGGAACACATATAAATATATTAATAGAGAAGTATCATAAAAAGAACCCAAATGTTTCAAATCTAAACGATAAAGTCCCTCTTTTGGGTATTTCTTTGCTCATTAATTTTTGTAAGTATTAAATGTAAGTTACTATATAGGGAACTGTGCAACAAAGCTGGCAAAAGACAAGTTTTATAGTAGCCTATACATGGTGAACAATCTGAAAAATGCTCATTATATGTGTTGCCTTTAAGTTGTTCTCATGAATTTCAATGGGGGAGTCCCGGCCATCAATGCTTTCAAAATGGAGCAGCTTTGGGGGTCGTTTTATTAAATAGGTGTAGGGAGCAACGCCTATTAGACATTGATATCACATCCTATTGATATTAATTAATATCTATAGTGAGACAAGACAATTCAGTTCTACGTTTGGGTTATGAAATTATGTTTTTATATTATTTATCAGATACAATATTTTACTAAATATAATAAGTCCATGGTCTAGATTGTGCAAACTGTAGATTTTATGAAATCTTACAGGAATTGTCTCTGTCCATACATATGTCTGATTAGGGGGGTCTCAACCATGGCCATAACATTTGTAGACTCAACTCAAGCCATCAATGTCTATGGTGATAATTACCCCTTTAAGATAGCTTAGATGTAGGCAATAATTTGGTAAGTATTTTTTTTGCTGTATTTTCTAAAATGTTGTATTCACACCTAACATTTTATTTGTTAACACATTTACATATGAACTTTCCTGTACTTTTATCTATTATACAACTAAATAGAGCCACAGAATGCATCCAACTTTTTACATAGTGTATGTGATAGTTAAGGGGCTGCATCACAAAGCTGAAGAAGTGCATAGAATAACATTTCCAGCCTGGACCTAACATATATTCTGCTTATCCTTAAAGACAGAATGAAGCTTCATCTGTATATTTTCTACTTTTACTTTGCATACGTTTATTTGTTGCTTTTAAGAAACTGTCATTATATACGTGGAACAGTGCTAGATGGTTGCCGACTTCCTCATGAGGACATCACCAGTTACTCTATGGAAGGTGATGTCAATCTTGGAGGACTCTTTGCAATTCACTTGGATGTAGAATATCCAAAAGTAACATTTACGGAGCAACCACCATCACTTAAATGCACAACGTAAGTTTTCTATTTGTCAGTCCATAAAAAGTTAAAGGGGTTGTCTCCCTACAAGGGTTGCTTTTTATTTTGAAGATCTTGCAAAAACAAGTCACTTTGCAGTATGTGTCCATTAACAGTGTCCTACCTATTCCTAGATATCCCCTCTTGTAGGGGCTGCATCAGCTCCTCAGGTTGTCATAGCTACAGACCTGTATGATCTCTCCTCAGGCTGCCAGAACTGGTCACTATAGCTACAGACCTGGTGTCCACAGCAACTCATCACTGCAGTCCAGTAGTAGCCAATAGAAGCCAGTAAACACGTCCGTGAATTCAAAAATGAAACCTAGAAAACAGGACTGAGGTAATATGAATCAAGGTAGTGAGACAACCCCTTAAAGACTTAAGTCTTACAAAACTAGCAGCAAACCATAAAACGTTAATGGAGTTGTTCTATCATTATGCATCCTTTATTGTATAGATTATGAAAATGAACATTTATATGTTTTAAAGATGATCCTTTAAAGACAGGAAATTTACTATGGGTCCCGCTTGTGTTGCTTCAAAATGCAATAAGTAATCTACTGAAATATGGTAGCAAAATATCTATCAAAGGTATTTTAACTTTTATTTAGAGATAAGAGCAGATGACACAAAAGCTATGACATCACAGTCAAATATAATCTTGCTACATTCTTAGCTGTCCCAGTAGCTAGCATACTGATCATTTGTATCGCATATCACACCATGCTTCATGTACCACGCACCAGCCCCTGGTCTCTGTATGCTACTTGACCTTGAATTGCTCAGG